>JBDFRD010580270.1:0-17299 GCA_039654405.1 Bullina lineata | reverse complement strand
AAGAGGATGTGGAAGACGAATGTGTGGGATGAAAGAAAGAGGATGTGGAAGACGAATGTGTGGGATGAAAGAAAGAGGATGTGGAAGACGAATGTGTGGGATGAAAGAAAGAGAGGAGCGTCAGAGTTGTGAGAGGACGAATAAAACAGGAATGATCTAGGAGAAAATGCGGGGGAGATCTTACACTTGAGGATGGAGAGGGGAAGTTAGTAAGTAAGGACAAACGAGAGACGTGTGGAATGAGCAAGGGCGGGGTGACGGTCGTTAGGAATAAGAAAGAAGATGGTGAAGTCTCCAAGACGTCTCTTTTGTATGGCTCTTTTCGTCTTTTCACAGACGTTCAAGCAGCTATATCGATGCTTTGCCTGGGCAGCCTATTACTTAGGAATAACGCTTTGCCCAGAGGCGCTGTTCCTCTCTTGGGCGTACTAGTTTTATTCCAAAGGAAAGACAATGGTCAACAATGTCTCCAAGATAACGTAAGAAGAAAGAAAAAATGGATAATTGTGCAGGAGGAAATGAGAGGAACCAACAAGAAGTCCTGACCAGCAGAATGATCCCGCCCATAACGTTATGAGGAAATGACAATGCAATATTTAAACAAATATGGTAATGAATCATTATATTTTCCAATAGATACATAGCGAATATTAGAAACGCCAAGCAACAGGCGGACTAATAGACAAAGAGACAGAAGGCCTGACTGATAGAAAGATAGACACACAGACAGACAGACGGGTGGATGAATAAGTAGATAGACAGACAGACGGGTGGACGAATAGGTAGATAGACAGATAGACAGGTGGACGAATAGGTAGATAGACAGACAGACGGATGGACGAATAAGTAGATAGACAGATAGACGGGTGGACGAATAGATAGACAGACAGACAGACGGGTGGACGACTAGGTAGATAGACAGATAGATAGACGGGTGGACGAATAGGTAGACAGACAGATAGACAGGTGGACGAATAAGTAGATAGACAGATAGACGGGTGGACGAATAGGTAGATAGACAGATAGATAGACGGGTGGACGAATAGGCAGATAGACAGACAGACGGGTGGACGAATAGGCAGATAGACAGACAGACGGGTGGACGAATAGGCAGATAGATAGACAGCCGGGTGGACGAATAGGTAGATAGACAGACGGGTGGACGAATAGGTAGATAGACAGACGGGTGGACTAGGTAGATAGACAGACAGACGGGTAGACGAATAGGTAGATAGACAGACAGACGGGTAGACGAATAGGTAGATAGATAGATAGATGGGTGGACGACTAGGTAGATAGACAGATAGACGGGTGGAGGAATAGGTAGATAGACAGATAGATAGAGTTCAATCAGTGCCACAAGCCGCCATCTCCTCATTCGTTGTCCGCCGGAGTCCGAGTTCCCAGCTCTATTTCCCTTCAGGTCCAGGCCTGAGGCCAAGCGTGAAAGCCAATAAAAAGCCCATCATTGGCCAAGGTAATGAGAAATCAATGTCAGAAAAGAAACGCCCACGGTGGCATTTTTAAAGGGAAAACTTGAACTTCAAGGGAGCGACACCAAGTCAAGTTCTTGGATCACTTCAAAAATGATATGCTTACAGATGTGTTGTATGATTACTGCCGTGTTGTATGTTTACAGCTGTGTTGTATGCTTACAGCTGTGTTGTATGCTTACAGCTATGTTGTATGCTTACAGCTATGTTGTATGCTTACAGCTGAGTTGTATGCTTACTGCTGTGTTGTATGCTTGCAGCTGTGTTGTATGCTTGCAGCTGTGTTGTATGCTTGCAGCTGTGTTGTATGCTTACAGCTGTGTTGTATGCTTACAGCTGTGTTGTATGCTTACAGTTGTGTTGTATGCTTACATCTGTGTTGTATGCTTACAGCTGTGTTGTATGCTTACAGCTGTGTTGTATGCTTACAGTTGTGTTGTATGCTTACAGTTGTATTGAGACAGTGAAAGAGAAAGAGAGGGGAATTATGTATGTTTGTAGTATTATAATTATATAATTTCACAAGCGTGGGTTCCCGTTGCATGAGCAGGGGAGTTGCTAAAGTTATAAGACACAAAACTTAAATGTTATACGCACCCATTAATTTGACTGGGTGTTTTAGGATACAATTAAATTAAGAAACTTTTATCATAACTATAATATTCAACACTGGTACCGGGTAAGTTTGAGGCTGACTCGATGTCAATGATCTGAATGAGCATAGGGGGCCTCAAACGGTCATATTCGGCCCTTGCATTGCCACCCAGAGAAAGAAGAGAACACATCTTGACATCATTGTTTAATTAATTTACGTCCGTTTTCCAGTCCTATTGTTATCAAGTATAAAATCTCTGACGGCATAGGCTACTGGCAATCTTAGACCTAAAGACATCTTGTGAAATGCCGAACAACTACTCGCTCGTTACTATTGCTTCTCGCCCGCAGCGTCCATACAACATAACGCATCGTGCTATGCTGGCTAATGCTGACCGAACTAAAGAGAAAAGTAAGCACGCACTGCTCAGAAACGCGCGCAACACAGCCCGCGACAGACTTCAGGGGAAAGCAACTTGTCATGGCTGAATAAAAGCGATGACAAGAATTTCAGTAACACACGGTTAATACAAACATGAAAAAACAAAATTCAAGACTTTTTCAAGACTGCAAAAACAAAATTCAAGACCACCACGGGAAACTATTTGCACCGCATAACAACTGAGAACTGACACATGTCACTTACATTTATATTACATTAAATTTGCATGCTGCAGAACCTGAAGAAAAATTAGTACAAAGCACACGAAAGAAACCTATCTACCGGGAGTGCGATTTGGTTTCGTCAACAGCGAACCGGGCGCATCTTTGCCGATTTTTTTCATGACTGCCAGAGCGCCGCTCCAACCGCCCACTATCCGCGATTACCACAAAATTCAAGACTTTTTCAAGACCTCCGACAGTTCTAGTAAAAAAATGGCCATTTTTCCAGACTTTTTCAAGTCTTAAATGAGCCATCTGATTTTCAAGACTTCAAGACTCGTATACGGACCCTGTCAAGGCAGTTGGAAAGACCTGGGTTGAAAAAAGAAGGCGGCTCAAAAATAGAGTGCAGTGAAGAGCTGTTGTTGAGGCTCTATGCTTCATAAGGAGCCAAAAGACATAACTCAGCCGATTCAAGGCGCACCAGAAAAGGTAATGACTCATCTATTTTTATTGTTAGAGTACTAGGAACAGGGTAGCTGTGTCAGACTAGTGTACCGGTCAATAGGTAAATATAATCCGGAACATTTGCCTCTTGTTGAGCAGTACGGTTCAAAGGGTTAATCTGAAACTATTACTGTGGGTAAAATTTTTTTCAAAAAACTATTTTTTTTCAACAATTAATGCAGTAAATTTGCTTGACTGCAGAAAATTTTTGCAAAATAATGGTTTGATAACTAGATAGCGTAAATCCTTTTGACCAAAAGTAAATGTTTCAAAGACAGGATTTCAATTACCTGCATCGACAGGTATGGACTCCAACACTTCCTGTATCAGGTTTTGTTCATTAAGGCGGAAGCTCAGCATGAGAGCAGTAGAGAAGTCACCACTCTGTTGTGCAGCTTTAATGCTGGTCGGGGTTATGTCCATCTCAAGTTCAAAGGGGTCAAAAATCAGACTGTGATCCAAAGAATACACAAGAAGGCCTTCTGTGGAGCAGGCCACCCATGAGCGACCTGGACAAAAAAAAAATTAATCTTTTAGTGTACGTTAAAAACCAACCTTTTAAGGATTATTATCAATACAGAATTTGTTTTTTATCAATGACTTAATATTCTCCTTACTGGTGATGATACAAAAAAATATTTTGCAAGGAAAATCATTCTACATCTCCTGGGGTGGGGGGAAATTGGAAGTAATACAACTAATTCATACTAAAACTGTTGTGTGTATTGAATCCAGTATTTTTAATTTCAATAAACAAGCACATCTGTTGAAGACTTCTCGCATGAGTCGCTTGCCTCAACTTCACATTCTAAACACAATCAAAGAGAGATTATTGACAGGAAATGGACAATGAAGATAGGCCTACCTGTTGGGGAAAACTGAAGTGAATACACCTGGACCTCAGGCTTCCAGAACCTTGAGCTGTGATCGCCTTTTTTCACCCCTGGCAGAGCAATTGCTGTTCCTTCATCTTCATGGCCAGTATCGACTAGAGCCAGGCTTCCCCACTCTGTCATTTTGCGTTTGTCTAAAAACTCCTTTTGAAGACAGAATAAATGAAAAGTAAAGAATGCTACAGTCACCAATACTTCTGGGGAAACAAGCTTCTGTGAGCAAAGATCAAATTCAGAGACAAGCACTGGGTTTCATATTGTGTTGACTGGTGCTTTAAAAAAAGAAACAAACAAAGAAGCAAGGACATGAATAAAAAGAAAACATTTTCAGAATTTGTCACCCCAGATCTAGCTCTTCTGTTTTCCTAGAAATAAAAAATGCATATTTAAACATTTAATGAATGTCATTTGCTAAATGTAAGTAAGCAACAACAACAAAATAATAACAGAACATTAATTTCCTATTAATTCAAGGAACAGTTGCAATAAATCATCAACCGTGTTGAAGAAGTGTAAATTGCTAATGTGATTTAGATGAAATGCTCTATGATATGTCCCATAATAATTAAGAGATATACAGTTCAATAACAAAAAAAGAAAGGAAAGGCTGTGGTTGTCAATGCTATGATTTTTTTCCTCACAATGTTGCTTAAGGTGGACATTGAAGAGGCAGGACCTGAAGGTAGATTCTAAATTCTTTAGAACATTTCCAGAATAAAGAACAGGAGGAAAATGGGAGACCATTTAAAAGAAAAATAAAGTAAATAGAAATATAGACAATAAATGAATGAGCACATCTTACCTCCATTCCATCAAGTGAGTGGTTTGTAGAAATGGTGAATTTTTTCATGAGAAGCTGATCCTCCACAGAGTAGATGCACACATGTTTGGAGCGTCCGCCAGCAAGAACACATTTGCCATCTGCGCTGTAGCATAAACTTTCAAAGGCTCTAGGGAAAAATGAAAAGTTGTTAGAAACAACAGCTACAGTGAAAACAGGATTTTTTTTTGCAATTTTATCAAATTTCCTCTATAAACTTCAGGGGAAACATTTTTTCTGAAAAGACATATTACATTATATGTACATCCCATTGGTCTCTTCAATCTAGAAAAAAAGTAAAAACAAAAAAAGCCATTCTTTTGATGAATTTTAATTTTATATAAAATGAATACCAGTATAGAAAACAATGAAGCAAAATGTACAGGGAGGTTCAGTAAATTACACTTAAAGATTACTACAACAGGGACTTTGATTGGATCCTTGCAACATGCTAGTTGACAATCTTCAGAACCAAGACAAGTATCTGTTTTCGATTTTGATTGTTTTTCAATTTGAATAATCTATACAAAAAATTATTAAATGTGACTTTCAGAATAATTCAAGTCTTCCAGAAATTTGAATTATGCAAGTACAAATAAAGTGGACTGCATACAAATCCATAAACACGTAGGCTATAAGGTCTGTTCCGTTACTAGTTCATCAAGAGATGAATACAAAAGTTTGCTTATTTCTTTAGTTATTAATAATATTAGTTAGCAATAAAAATTGTACGTTACAAATTACATCTATGCTTCGACTTAATTTATTACATGAAATGTGGTCAATGCAAATTCTCATTTAAAATGTTTAGCATCGCCTTACTTTCCTTCTGCTGATGTTTTTCCAGAAATTTTTTCTGTTTCTTTTCTTGGATAGCCAAGATCATGTCGACCTTCCACTGTGCCCATCTGAACAGCTGATGCGGGATCCCAAAATGATATCTGGGCATTGAGTGTGGCAACAGCCAACTGCTTTCCGTCTGGCCTGAAGCTCACAGCTAAAACTGCAAGTTGAGATAGCCATTTTGAATTCATGATGAAATGAAAGATGATTATAAAAAAAAAATAATAATTCAAATCCAGTGTCCATCAGCAGCAAGGACAATACAAAGTAAGAATATTCTCAAACATATTCAAATCCTCCTTCTATAAAACTGGAATTAAGTAAATGTTATGGTAGAATACTGAAAATTATTCACAGCTTTTAGGATTATATTCCCATTTTATTGGTTGACACATGCAGAAACAAAAATACTTGCACAATAACCTTCACAAGGAATGGGATCTACCTTGATTTAAAAATTTAGAATTGAATCTAGGAGAAGGACCATCTGGTCTCATATAGTGCAGCTCAGAAGCAGACTAAGAGAAATTGCAACAAGGGCACAGTCCACATAGACAAAACATAGAAAACAATTTAAAAAGTATAAGAGTACAATGGTAGATGAGAGGCAAAAAAGAAAAGTTCACTCAAGGACTATGGACAAGAATGCCATGGTATTACCATCTGAAGTGAGTTGGAGAGTCTCTCGAACACCAGATTGCTCGTAGATTCCCCACAGCTTGACCGTTTTGTCCCAAGAGCCACTTGCCAGGATTCCTTCTGACTGACTGAAGTCCAAACTGCTAATTGGTCCTTCATGGCCAGCTAGTGTCTACACAAACAAACAAGGTATGCTTTGCTCATCAGGAATAAAAGACCAAGTGACATTATTCATACAAGGTATATTATAAAGTTAAGTCGTTTCATTTGAATTTGTTTAACTTTTGTTAACTCCAGTATTTTCAAGATCAGCACTCTAAGCATGTACCCGGTATGTAAATGTAAACATAAACTCAATGGAAAAATTCTAACAAAGCAGAGCAACACATCCATTATCTAAATGTTATGATAGAAAATGTACCTGCAGAAGCCGTCCAGTTTTCATGGTCCAGACATAAACAAGGAACTCATTGGTTCCACCAGCACAAACAATCTCCCCAGCACCATCCACACACAGGCAAGAAAACTGATCCGGTCTTGGTGATGTCAATGTTTTATAGTTCCGGTACCTGTTGGTGATTAATAAGTATACATGCGTGATGTTATCTTACTTTGCATGCCCAAAAATTCACAGAGAGAGAAAACCAAGAATTGACAGCTGAAGCATGTTTAAGTAACTGGAATAAACAGTCACACTTCATCCTAAACATCGCTCTTGGAAGGTGCGATATTATGAAACAATAATCCTTGACGAGGACAAGAACACATTTACAAGGAATAAACCAATGATCTCCCCTTGACCTCTAGCGGAAATAAGCCATGGACCTGAGTATCACACTACTCCCCCTCTTGAGTTGTTCTCTCCATTTCAGTCTTGTTCATTTTTGCATTCCTAAATCCTTCTAATTCTCTTCTCATGCTTGTGTGAGCTCAGATTCTTTTCCTTTTCCCAATGGGTCCCATTAGAGTGCTTGAACTTTCTGGTTTCCAACGAGCGTGTTCAATCCATCACTACTTTCTCATCTTCAGTTCTCCTTCCATAGGTCTTTGTGTAACAGGCCATCCGAAACCAACTCACTCTTTGTTTTAAGAATGATATTTTATGTATGCACTTTAGAAATCTTTGATCTCCAGTATGGGTTGATTGGCTCTAATTCTGCTGCACTAATCAATAATAATAATGTGTTTTCTTCAGTTGTGAGCACATCTCTGGTGCTTAACTAAAAGAAGTAATATAAATAAAACTGCTTATATGTCGTAACTAAGCTCATTTCATACCTAGTCAGATCAAAAGCTCGCACAGTTCCATCAAGTGATGAAGACAAAACACTCTTTCCATTCTGAGTAACCTTTACACCTGTGATTTCTGCTGTGTGTTCACTAAAGGTCACAAAACAGAAACCGGAAATGGAGTTCCACACCTTAACCTTTAAAAAAAAAACAACAAAGAAATTGTTTTAAAAAAAAAGCAAACAAAGGCTATGCACTGGACAATAAAGCAATTGAAGAATGCTACAAAGAAAAGTGTAAAGAGGAAATTCCCCCTATTCGTCTCTCTATCTCTCAACTGGTACTGATGTTGCTAAACCCAAATCAAGTTTCTGAATGCCTACAGTGCCTTTCCAAACAATGCTGTGCGTCATGGTAGAGCCAGGATAAGTGACACAATCGCTGCAAGTCCAGCACTGTCATGACTCAGCTGCTTATGCCTATGTATAAATCTATAATTTTGTATTTGATGCAGTTATGTACAAAGCATGTTTAATGTGTCACTAAGATGCTCATTCCCCAATAAAGGACAAAGGCTATAAAAATTAAATACATGTTTTATTAGGTGAAAAAAAAAATCCAGTTTAATTGTATCATATCAGAGAAGCACATACAATTTTAACTGCAATTTCTGAATGCCTCTGTCTTATCATTTTCTTCCACTTTATTATACAAAACTTTTATTCTAAAGGTTTCTTTTCAAAGAAATCATGAGATAGATTATAAAATGTCAATTATTTTAGAATGCTAACCTTTCCATCACCACCGCCTGTGACAATATTCTGTCCATCTGGAGAAAAGGTCACACAAGTCATGTGATTAAAGTGACCTTGCTGCTTTAGAATGTAGGATTCTGACTGCCACTCCCACACACACAACTGTCCCAGTTTTCCACAAGCCAGTGCCAGCCAGTCTCCACTGGGGCTGATGGCAACACTGTCCACACTTTGCTCTGATATACTATTTGTGAAAGAGAGAATCAATTATCATATGTATAGCTTGTTTATATAACAATGGTGAAGTAAAACAACACAATCTTTTGAAAAGTTTATGGTCAACTAAATCTGAAATTACTTAAAAGGCAAGAATAGCCAACTAAGAGTGCTGTTAACACAAAAGGTTCCTCTCCAGGCCATTAAATATGAAGTTTTGTATAGATAATGTGTGCAGTGTCAGAAATATTCAGCAAAATCTTTCAACAGGGCACAGTTGGATACATTTGGTATCCTCTTCCACTTACAGATTTGTAGAAATGCTTAACTGAATGACTTCAAGAAAATCACTTTACCTCAGAGAATGGATCATGCTGAAGTCTGGCATTTCGTGCAGGAAAAATGTTCCGTCAGAAAACCCAGCAACAAGTAAATGCGTGGCCTTGTGAAATGCTACAGTTGTCAGCTCTGCAAATGCAGAATCGCCTCTGGCTTCTCTGTAGCTGAACCTGTCAAAACAAGACAGTCAAAAGTATGCTTAACTCATGTTACTTGTGAATTTAAGATAAAAGTGACTGACGATTCTTAAATCTTTATTTGATATCATATATATGTGCTTAATTTGGCAAACTTTTACTTAGTAAAAGTTCCCTGTTCTATTTTTTGACAAGTTAGTTTCTAAATCGATTGGAGACTCAGTAAAATTATCTTTGCAAAGGGCCAGATAAAAAGCTATATCAGGGCACATTCATACTAATTATTTGTGTCAAAATTTCAAAATATTCTTTGACAGTGAAATCATGCGTTATGAATTGTTTTACTCAGTCTTGGAAACGTGGTGCTGATTTAAAAAAAAAAAAATTCAAGCTGACTTATGAAATGCAGAAATATCATAAAACAAAAAGTAAGCTTACTTTTTCCCTGGACTGTACAAGATCATGCGTCTCTTTTTTTCTGCATCTTCTTTATCTGTAAATGAGTAAAAAAAAAAAAAATACCATATGAAAATAAGTACAAAGTGATGTATATTAGCAACGCTAATGCTATTACCTGACAAATAGCTGATTGTGTCCTAAGTGAGTTGCAAGACATGACCCTGATCATTGAAAACAACTATATATGAAAACTAACATTTTTTAGCCACAGGGACATATTTTAATGAAATCAATGGATTCTTCGTTTTACTTGGAAAAGAAAAAAGACTGCCCGAAAAGCTGTTTCCAAAATTTTCTCACACACAAATATCAAAGGCATACCAGTACAAAAAAAATATAAAAATTTAGGACAAAAAGACGAAGACATTTTTTTTTTGTTTCAATCAAGGTAATATAATTTTGATTACTTTGTTTTTGTTGTTCAAAAGATACTTTTAGCATCAATAATAGGGACTGTTTTCAAAAACTTGTTTCTAAGATATATACTCAAAGCAGGTCTGATACAGGAAAAGGTCATAAAACTCATTGCTGCAACTAACTGAATAATAACACTTTACAGTAAAGCAGTAGATCAGACACTCACCAGAATCTTTCGACTGTTTTGTTCTCTTTGAACCAGTGCTCTCTTCATCATTACCCGTACCATCCTGAGCCACACTTTTCTCTCTGTCCTCAATTTCCAGTGCTTCCAGTGCTGTATCACATTCCCACATACACACAAACCCATCTCTTGATACACAAAGTACCTATGACCTTGTTAAGGATAAACAAAAGACTCAAAACGTTCTTTTTTATTGAAATTCATGTTCTAATTCTGTATGATTGTAAAGCCTACAACAAAAACTAGATTGTTCCCACATTTTTTATTCATTTATTTGTATATTTATTCCTCTTATGAAGTCGGCCCATAATTGTCCATATCATCAGGTCAAAAAAAACTGTCAACTTTTTTATTGCTGCTGTTGTGACTTTTTATTTCAAACAGATATTAAGTACAAACTCATTTGGGCTAGAATAATACAATAATTATTTCCCAAATGTTTCTTCTCATTAAAGTCCTTTTTAATGCAAATGTGAAAAAAAAAGTCTTAATCCCAGCACAAAAGGATACATTGAGTGACTGGTAATCAAAGAAAGATCCAACCACAGAGTCCCTCAGTCCACCAAGATCATAGACATTCAAGTTCTTTGTGGGTTGAGCAGCAATAATTCTGGTCCTTCTGTCTTTAGATCCAGTGCACAATGCTCTGTTATGTTTGAAAAAAAAAGAAAGAATATATATGAAGGCACATGGGATAAATATACAGTCATGATTTAAAACTATGTAGTCTTATTTTTAATAGTCTCCACAGAATGCCACATGTCTAATAAATTGATAATAAGATATAAAATACAGGTAAATCATTGTAACAGATCTAATACATGATCTTAACAAATACAGAATAAAATTAGACTTTAATGTATTTCTTTAGGATTGAACAAGTTTGGGGTTTATCCATCTTCTCTGAGCTACTGAAAAAAGTTCAAACCAAATAAATAAGACATACAGATAAATTAACACCAATTGTTAGTGAAAATGAAACAGCAACTAGGAAAAAAGAATGTAATTTAGTAAATTTTAAACAGCAGACTTTAGCTGTTTCATTTAAAAGACTCAAATAAATATCCTTTTACTTTGAATCCGATGTCCAGTCAACACTGACAGTTTCATCCACGTGGCCCGCAAAAGTTTTGTAGAGTACAAAGGGATTGAACTCTCTTGTCTTTCCAGGAGCATGGAACACGAGCACAACTGTATCCCGAGTTACGGCAAATTTTCTGCAAAACAAAGTTTGTAAACAATTTTCATTTTCTCAAGACAGGAAAAATAAAATGCAAGAAAAATCTAATTAAACCATTCTTAACATGACATAAAGAATTTAACTGATTGCGCAATTTATTGTAATTTAAGTTGCATGAGAATTTGTTGTATAATAAACATGTTGTGTGGCAATGAAAGCTACTGATCACATCTATGACCTATACCTACCTTCCATCTGGAGAGAATTTCACTTGATGAACTTTCTCATGAAAGTGATAAGTTCCTAGTACACTCTGACTGCGAAGACTTATAAGTAGGGCTTCACTCTCTGTTAATGAAATAAACAGCAATGGAATTACCTCATTTAGTCATACAAAGTCAAAAGCATGATAAGGAATGTATGTATAATCAACGGGACTTTCATATTATCACTGTGATCACTGCTAACAAAGTAGAGTCTTGATTTTATGATGTACACTGATGGTGCATGCCGGATGGTGGTAAATATGTGCAAGGGTGTAGGAAAAGTTAAAAAGAAATAATGTTAAGAAAAAAGCGATTGTTGTAAATGATCCCCCTTCTAAAGGAAAAAGAAGTTAATACAAATATCTAGTTGCAAAGACAAGAAGAGTTGGAGTGTTGGCATCTGGCAGCTAAAGTTTTGCTGTAAAGAACAAATTTAAGAATAATAATACATGTCTCATGTTGGTATCTGGCTGCTTCTGTCAGGGTTGTTCTGATGTGCATTACAAACCATCACATCCATCTGACAAGTGTATGTATTTTATGTTTATGGATTGGAAATCCAACGCTCTTTACCATTCAGCCACAGCAGACAATGTTTATCTAATTCTCAAAGAAAGATTTTGTGCGTTAGCCACGTGTTTTAAAAAAACCCAACTATTAGTACAGAGATATTATAAAATATCTTACCTTCATTGACCAATATGGCAGTGTATCCATCTGGGGCGAGAGCTACACAGGTGATATTCACCCTTGACCCAATGGGCAAAGTTTGAGATTTGTTGCTGTATGAAAGAAAATAAATCATTCCACTTTATATTCTTTTCATTGGTTCAACCCTTTTCAATTTCAGAAATGGTAGCCGGCTGAGGTGTATTAAAGTAACATTTTGCTTTTTCAAATGTTTTTTATTCCAGTCCTCAGAAGTTGTGTGGCAACACTTCAAAAAACGTCTTGGATGTCTCTGCTCCTTTTGTGACATACATTTATAAATGATTTAACAACATTTTCTGTAAAGAGACTTCAGTATCTGATACATGTACAACACATTAAATTTAGGAAGAAATTACTTCAAAACTGAACAGTTTTCTGAAATCATGCGCAATATTATTTTAAAATTGCAAACTTAACCCACATACCTAATCAATAGAATCAAGCATACTCTATTTTTAACTGGATCCAGTCATACTCACTTTTTCAGGTCAAACACTGACACCCTATTCCCGACAGGGCTAACTACACAATTTCCATCTGGAGTGAAGACGATGTTCCCTTTGTGGTAGACTGATCCAAGCTGGTTGGAAAACTGAAATACAATATATAGATTATTTTTTTGATGGTATAAAAATCAGGTAATCTTTTCATTGTGATAATGTCAAAGCTGTACAAGATGAATCCCAGGATAAATAATAAAATAAATTTACCACAATGTGAAAATTTTACTTCATTGATTTAAAGTATACTAGAGTGTTAGCGCAGAATACGCAGGCTTTTGAGCACACATGTTGAATTTTCTCTGAGCACTGTTGTGTTTCTCGTAGCAAAAAAAAATCTGAACAATGGATAACAATTTTATTACAGGTATGAAAATCGATTCGATTTTTTTTTTTTTTAAATCTGCATTCAATATCCGCTGTCAAAGCCTTGGCAACAGTGACTACTGAATGTCTCTATGCATGTGTTCTCTAATGTCAATGAGGCATGCAGTCCTGTTCAGCGAGCTCTCGAACTTCTGTCAATAAATATTACGAATTAGATAGATTCGAACCTGCCTATTATTTTTCTCCCCTGTGATTAATTCCTATATATATATTTGACCTGTACAAAATAGGAACCTGTACGACGCGGAAACCAAAAGCAAAATGCTCTCCCAACTGAGCGAATCACCTGTGCAAGACGGAATTTACTAGCCCCAGGCTCCTTTAAAACACGCGCCGAACGATAAAAAGTCTTTCATTTTACCGACCGCGGAAGAAATTCGTGGGAGAAAGACCACAGTCACTTTGTGCCCCTCGCTGCTAGACCAACGGAGAACCAATCAACATTTACTCCAGGCCATTTAAGACTATGGCAGCCCCCACCCACCCTTCCCCTATAGGAGGCCCCCTACAATGGCTCTGCCTTATCCGTCAGCGATATCGGACCTCGGAAAACTAGGCCTAACATTAAACAAAGAAACCGACGGAACTTGTGCAAGGACGGGAAAACTTTTTCCCCCAACCCTTCCTTTTCCGTCTTGGGCAGGTTTCGACTGTTTCAACAGGCTTATAAGTTTAGGCTAATACTTAGGCTTTTGCTTCAGCTTCAGTGCATGATCATTTATTTACTGAATAACTTCTCATATTGATTTTCTAGGTTGTTGTAACCATCCACATCAACTTCTTTTAAAATTAAATTTTTTCCAAGTTACAACTTAGATTCTAGATTCTAGGCCTAAGTTAAGCGCCAGTAGATTCTAGATCTATATTCTAGATCTACATTCTTTTTTTATTTAGGCCTACCTGAAAAGCAAATTTCATTTTCTATCATAGAAACGCCTGGATAAAGCAAACAGTACCCTCCACAAAAACAAATATCTTTCAAACTAAAGATTACAATCAAAAGGAAGTAGCTAGCCTAGTGCATGAGCATGGTAAACATCGTGGCTACACATCATATTTATTTCGTATTTCGTATCTTCACACATTCAATGTTTTGTTTTTTACTTTGCCTAACAATTTGACTATACACACACAAAAGAAAGAAAAAAAAAAGAAGAAAAACTCGTCAACACTTTGTCTTGATGCTGGTCCAAATCACTTTTTCTCTCAAAGTAATAAATTTCTTCATGCTAGATTTTATTTTCAGTAAAGACATTATGCCTAGAATCAAAACACAACTTATCTAACTTATTGACCAATGAGTCAAATCATTATGATTTCATAACAAAAAGTCAATGGCAATAAAATTACTATAGACGTCTTTTATAAAAAAAATTAACGAGTTTTTTTCTTCTTTATACCAAGTGTAGATCTATTTGTCACAAAAAAGAACATTCTTTAATTTTTGCAAAAAAATACAAAGTATAATATATACACATTTGTTTTGTAGATTATTGTGTACACTCAATGATCACTTCGAATTTTTTATCTAGCCGGAAATGTATGACTGTTGTGTAGGTTTGTGAAGCAAATTTTGATTGGTTAATTTCAGTTTTCCAGCCAATAACAAGCAAGAATACAAACTTTTAAGACAAAATTTACCTTGTGAGAGTCACATGATCATATGATAACTACGTCACTCGCCATTTTACAGAGAGAACGGAAACAGGGGTCCAGTGTCTTGCATACATTTTAGCTTTCTGTTAATATATTAAATTGTAATTAAAAAATATGGCAAGCAACGAAGATTATGACATGAACGCTCCACCATATGCACCATTTTTTGGTGTAATGGGAGTGACTGCTGCTATGTCATTTTGTGGTGAGTATTCTGATAATTTCTGTAATATCACTCTGACAGGTGACCACGCATGATGATGGGTACTGCGGGTACGCTCTATGCCACTAGAACAAGATTTTCTAGATCTAGAACGTATTGTCACGTCTTAAATGTGTAAAAATAAGTGGTGGAATGTAAAACCTGTTTTTAAAGTGATTCATTCATATTTGAGTTGTGATTAGAGTAAGTGGGCCCAGATCTAGATCTAGATTCTACACTCATAGGTCATAGGCTGAAATCTAGATTTTCGAACATCTGTAGAAGAGTGTAGCCCTAGGGGGTGTTTATTTTTCTCGAAATCACTAGGAAGCCCTTGGAATCACTAGGAAGCCCTAGGAATCACTAGGAAGCCCTAGGAATCCCTTGAAAGCCCTTTGCTAGACCTCGGCGGGTTCATCATTTTTCTGTCGTCAAATTCAACAATGAAATAAATACTGAGAGAGTCGTCCGTCTACAATCAAAGCACTATAAGTTATAGTATAACTATTATGATTGTTATGATCAGAAAACTAGGAATAGTCAAGACAAACGAACCCGCTTTGTTCTTCTCGACCAATTGATAGTGTATTGTTGTGCAAGGCAAAAAGCGAAGCGAAATTCAATGAATTCAACAAATTCATTTAAGTTTTCTTTTGTCATCATCAAATATGTGCAGAGGTCAAAAGGTGACCTACTTTATATATACCCAATTTAAACTCAGATATTGTGACAACTAGTTTGAAAATCCATATAAAACACATAATTTGTATCAACAAAAATACTAATTAGATAATTGTAATAATCTTACCATTGCACACTTACTGTGAAATTATTAAAACACAAGTTTTGAGAAAAACAAGGTCTTGATTTCGGAATCCTATTTGTAAGGGTCAATGAGTGTAAACAAACATTAGACTGTGGACCGATAAAGGGTGGTTTTAACCCAAGGCAACTGATTTATAGCAAATGTGTATTCAATTTGTGGATGATTTTAAGCTCTAGCAGACCTTTGAAAAGTTTTAGAGATGTTTAATCGCCCGTTTTCCAATACTGTGTGTTTAGTGACAAGTCGTGTCACATTTCTGAGGAGTCCTCAATTGATACAATGTTGAACCAAATTAAGTAAAAACTAGATTCAGTGGGAGATATTATGAAACTTTACATATGGGAGGCTATTTAAACGAGACAAATTCAACAAATCTGCCTAATAAGCCTCATCTGTATAATTCGTGTCACTTTGTCACTAAACACACCAGTGTGTACAAAACCCGGAAGTATTGTTTCGTTTCTTCTGGTCAGTGGATTTTTTAATTTTCTGGGAACTACTTTTCCAATTTTTGGGTGATTTCCCCTGATCCAAGATGGCTCCCCGGAGAGAAGGTAAGATTTATGTTTGTGTCACATAAAAAAAATTCTGTAACTAAACACACTCAAGTTGAGAATTGTCACTAAACACACCAGAATGATGATGCTGTATCTTTCTGATTAGTTTTAAGGACATTCTAAAGGGTCAGTCACATGCCTAACAGCCCATTAATTTGTTGTATTGCCACATGTTAGCATCAGATGATAGCCCACTGACAGAAAAAGTGAGAACATGTGCTTTGTGACACAAAGGGATTAAGTGTGTTTAGTGACGGGTTATTTGGCTACGCCATACAAGTTTGGTGTTTTTGTAGCTAAGCACACTACACAATGCCAATATTATGTTTTAATGTAACAATCTAAAGTAATCACTATCTGAACATGCTTACTCAGGACCACAGATTTGTCATAGATAGTGAATCAACTTCAAAATTTCAAATTCTTGAAATAAGACGGTGATGGTGTGTTTAGTTACAAAATACACTTGTGACCCCGTCATCATAGGGAAGAAGTTCCAGCATCTTAATAGAGCTAATCCAGGCTTGCAGGAGGCTGCTGATTTTTTTAATATAACCTAGATTTAGATTCTAGATCGAGGGTATTCCCAAAATGTTGTTCAAAAGCTTATCCTGGCCTACGGGTGCTGCCAATTTTTTTCTTTAAAAAAGCCGTCTAGGCCTAAGGGTGTTGCCATTTTTTTTTTAAAAGCTTGTACAGGCCTATAGGGCAAAATTTGGTTAAAGAGGCCACTAGATTTATAATCTTACTGCATGACCAAACAAATCATGGTATGTTTTGATTTTCTTTTCTATCTCTAATTTTTGTTATTATTTTATGTTTTGTCATAGGCCTCCGGCCGTCTAAGCCGAAACCTGAAAAACCACCAAAACAATCAAATGCCCA
>JBDFRD010580160.1:0-17313 GCA_039654405.1 Bullina lineata | reverse complement strand
TCATCATCATCATCATCATCATCATCATCATCATCATCATCATCATCATCATCATCGTTGTCATCATCATCATCATCGTCATTATATTGCGTGTTTGTAAGTTTATTAGTTTATTTTATCTTGTTGGTTGGTTTTACTTGATTTGTATTGTAGGTCAAACAAGCAGAATTGGAACTGTATTAGGAAACTTGTAAACCAGATTATCATCTCTCATATAGTGTATACTTCGTTTTCTCCAGTTATTAACATTGCACGACTTGCCCAAGATCCTAAACAGATTTTGAATGAAAAGGTTTACTAATTTATAATTATTGCTCCAAGTATTACTATCATCCACCATGATTAGGAGTGGGATGATTCTCATTTCAATCTCCTATGTTTTGATGGTGTCCATGCTTCCTTCTGTTCCCAATGATTTCCAAACCTAATAATGCGACTTGCTCAGTTATATTACCTTTCTTGAACATGTTTTAAGTAGAAATGTTTATTATTCTATAAAGCTTCACGGCACCCTGCGTGTGGTGTTCAAGCCCTTGATTAACAAGATGCCACTTATTGGAGGAATGCTTGTCTTCTTCCTCAATAATCCGGTGAGTCTCTCATTCTTTACTCTTCTGTGGAAAAATACGTAATCCTCAAGTCTTGTGAATTATTTTAAGAAGTTTATTAGAATATTGATGATTAACTGTATGGTTTACTATAAAGCAAAATTTGTTGTATTGTTACAAAAATCATAAAATGTCCTACATGATGTACAATTTGTGTTTACTCTTACATATAATATTTATAGACATATTTCAGTCTGTTGGAGTATCATATTGACTGATAACAGTAGTTGATCTTCCAGGGTTGCACAAATTATTCAGGCAATTCTACTCATATGTTGCATGGATTCACTGGTTAGTCATGCTGAACAGTGGAAGTCTAAACATGGAATTTGATACAGGAAGTTGCAATGGGCTAGTAGACAGACTTTATGTAATTGATAGATCAAAGGGGTGAGTCATAATATCAGAAACTTAGCAGGCTGAAAGTAATCAATAAATCAAACAGATGTTGCCATGGCTTGGTGGTTCATGCTCTAAAAGCTTGAAATTAAGAGGAAAACATGAAGTACAAATCTAATTATATATAAGTTTGTTTACATAAAATCTACAACAAATTTTGCATTTGACTGGTCTTTTCCAAGAACAAATCAATCAGTCCTCTTGAGTAAAAAGAAATGTTTTGGTGAATCTTGTTTTTAGATAGAACACAGTACAAAGGATCTCATTATTCAGCATTTTATTATAAAAAATCAGCATTCTACTTTATTTCTTGGAAATGAATGATACCATGGACAACTACAAAAAAGTATAAACTAAGTTATCGTTGTTTAAAAAGCACTTTTTTTATGATTCTTCAAACTGCTCCATACATTATTATACAGTAATATCAAAATGGAGCAAACTGGAACAGAAAACATACAGAAAATGCACTAATTAAGCTTCAAAAAGCCTTAATGTAATTGGAACGACAAGGAAGCAAGAGCTGAAACAACCATGACTATGTTCATCACTTATTTCCCCTCTCTATAGAGTTGTTATAATGTGAAGAGAATGTTCTTTGTTTTTCCTTTTGTTTTTTGTGAATAGATTACACATACTTCTATAAACACATGACTACATAGTACCTTGGCTCACTGAAAGTGTGCTTTATAGATTAATTTTAACATAATAAGTAATAATACAAATAATAATACTTTAGGACAGACAGCTTGTGTGATTCATTTTCTCAAGTTTTAGCTCTACTATTATAGCATTCGTGCATTTGATCACACGTATTATAAATCAGTGCTAAATATGTTGGGAAAACTGCACTTTATTTTTTGAGTGGGAACATTGATTGCTATCAGTGTGTTATTAAAGCAGTATTAGCTAAACCATGCTGTCATTTGTTGATGTTTTACTGAATCTTGATGCAAAAATGTTGTCATTATCTGCAGGACCTTGACTTCAATTTGACAAGTCTTGCTAATGCCTTTGACTTGCCTGGATTGAGGTAATCAAACTTTTTGAGCACTTATGCAGTAGTCCTTTAAATTCATTGTTCTCTTTTACTTTTTGAAATGGAAAATATATTTTGATTCTAAATGGGCACAAAATACTTTTGAATATATTGTTTCATTTATTGTAAGGATTGAATTTTTCAGTGTTTGACTATCAAGCTATTATGTTTTAAGAGGTATTTCATTCTTAAGCTTTCTTTGATCATAACAGTTTTATGCAATGCAGCTTCAAGGAAATATTGTATGGAATATTTTGTAAAAGAAAGTAATAGGAGCATAATAATGTGTTTTATACAGACTATCACATATTATGTTAAATGCCATAAACTTACATGATTTCATTGTTGGAGTGACAACATTATTGCCTCAAAAAACTATAGTCTATACGCATATAAGCAGATAACTGAAGCAGATATTTTAGATGTACTTTTTAAACCAGTTTAATATTTGTTAGAGCTTCTGCACAATTCGAATGTCCACAGCGACATGCTCCACTCCATCATCCAGGAGCAGATTGCCAACTTCATGGTGCTGCCAAACCGTTACCCCATCAAGATGGCCCAGGGTTTGGAGCTCACCAAGCTGAGATATCCACAGCCTCAGGTAAGTAGCTATGAGTATAGTATTCTCACCTTAGTAGATGGACTAAAGAGTGGGAGCATCCCAGATTCCTTTCAGAGAGGATGTTAGACAATTGTTTTAATTTCTAAGCAGGAAATATTTGGACCAACTTTCTGTTTGATTGGGAATAGGGAAAAATGTTACGTGAACTGTCTTTCCTCACACAGTTCCTTGGTAAACATGGCTTCGATTTGAACTCACTGTTTTCTGGTTGCAAGTGAGGAAGTCTAACCACACTGCCATCATGCCACAAAGATGAAGAGGAGATTGTGAATTTTAAGATTTTTTTTTGTTAGGCAAGACTGGAGAAAAAAAATGCCTACTTCTGTGGATATTGAACTTAAATCCGTACAAGATTTAAAAAAAAATTCTTTTTACGTTGATGATATGACGTTTCTGATCTTATGGATTATTTACTAATCATGTGGCAAATACAAGAATAAGATAAATTATTCTTGTCATTTGCTAACCTCTTATAGGCTTCATCTATTGATACATAAGTGACTTTGTTATGTAAGTGTATCCTGTTGTCCCTGAATCATAAAGCTTATAAACATGGATGTATGCTTTATTCACTGGCACATCTCAGGGAGTTGTGCGTGTGCTAATGCAAGAAGCAAAGGATCTGAAGAGAGCAGATATTGGCTTGACTGGCAAGGGCAAATCGGATCCCTATGCTGTAATTAAAGGTGAGTGTTTTTTTCACTGCACTGTTTTTCTGCCTTAAATCACTTCCTCCTGGACTTAACTGTTGATTAACCTTTTTTTTTTTTTTTTTAAAGCCTTGTATCCAATCGGATATTTAATGCTCATGTTATCCACTATTTATTTCATAAGACAATTACCTTTGCTCACATTTTCTGTACATTCTTTTTTTTATGTATATTATTCAACTGTGCCTGGAATAATCTCTTACATATTATTTTATTTTTTTATTTTTCAAATTAATTTCATCATCTTAATCTGGTCTTTATTTTATCTTTATGTCTTCTATGTAGTACATATTTGTAATGCTTTATCATATATTGCCGAAAGGCATCATCCTTATTTTGTATCGGGTTCCTTTATCTCAGAAAAACTGTAAACCATGATCTGTATTATTCTAATGTATGTACTATTCCTGTTTGCCAGTTGGGGCTCAGACAGTGAAGACTAAAGTGATCAACAACACAGTAGCTCCTGTGTGGAACCAGATGTTTGAGCTTATTGTGGACTCAGCTGATGGACAACTTATGTACATTGATGTCTTTGATGAGGACCCTGGCAGCAAGGACGATGATCTGGGCAGGTACGGATGAAAATATTGATTAATTT
This sequence comes from Bullina lineata, assembly GCA_039654405.1. Classification (NCBI taxonomy): domain Eukaryota; kingdom Metazoa; phylum Mollusca; class Gastropoda; family Bullinidae; genus Bullina; species Bullina lineata. The sequence goes on along the minus strand of JBDFRD010580160.1, from coordinate 13,331 downwards.
TCGTACTTTTGTGCACTAGTTTTAGTGGTGACTGTAATTGTGATTTTGCTGCATTTATTGCCAGCAGTACTTTTGAGGTTTTGAAGATTCATAGTTTCCAACCAGTATCATTGGGAGGTTAGTCTGTTACACAGCTTTGACTTCAAGCGTACTTTTCTTGCATTTGAGAAAAAACAATAATAGTTTTTTTTAAATTAAATACTGAGTGAATTACATGTGTACAGTTTTTGAAGGAAAAACAACCTTACGATGTAGTTATGAGTAAGGAAACTCTAAAAACTCCCAAATTGAGCCTGTGTAAGTCTGAAACAATATAGTTTTATTACTAGATATGATCATTGTGCAGAGTTTCACATATGTGTAGCTTCCGTAGGTTTTACTGTTGTTTTAAAAGGAGAGCTGGCTTCTCACAGCACATCTGAGCATGCTGTTGTTATGCATCTGAATCAACTCTTCTTGTTCCTCCTCAGGGTGAACTTGGATATCTCACAGCTGAAGTCGGTGGGCTTTCAAGATGAGGTAATGAGATGTCATGTGTCTGTAAAGATTTGCTCTATAATAACTAGTATTACTTTCACTTCAAAAATATTTATTACTGATTGATTGAAAAAGAAAATGAAATGGTTCATTCAGAAACTGCATGTGAGATTTGTTGGACTTGTGCTTTGCAAAGCTTCTGGATAGCAATGTCTGTGATATCGCAGCATATCAAATTGGATGAATGCTTTGCCCCTTTATTACAAGAAATGCTCAAATAGCTTAATTTACCAAGTATTAGGCCTGGTTTCTGCCTAAAGTTCTCCAGGCTAGATATTATAGAAATGCCAAAAAGCACAAGAATTGTTCAAACAAAACTACAACCTTAAAGAGGAATATTTCAGTATTCATCCTGAGTAAATCAATACCTGTGAAACTTTTATTATCCCACCCTGAAGCTCATCCCGTCTTTTACTGACTTCTGTTTTTTCCTGATATTATTTTGTCCGTAGATTATCTTCAAAGGAGTGGTTGACAGGTCAGACCACACGTTCTCCATCTTTTTTTTTCATTTAGATGTGCCTCCGATTTTAATCTTTGTTATAGCTTCAACCTATGTCTTGTCAGTGGAAACTCAATGAACTATATTTATGTGTAGCATGATGGCTCAGTTGAGTCAATATTGCCCACGTTTAGTAGTAAAGAGCTTATTATATACTTTTGCCAAGGCTGGTTTAAATCTAAATGGCTAAAGTTTTCAAGGGGCTATGATGATAATAATAATAATAATAATAATAAAAAATTTGTAAAATCCCGAGAATGTCAAGTTAGAAGGCACCCTTAATTCTAATGCTTCATAGATGTAAAAAGGAGAAAGTTATGATCAGTAAAAAATATTGTAAATAAACTAAATAAATGGAAAACTGAACCTGTAAAAAAATGTAGATAATTTTTTGTTCTTTCCCGTTCTCATCAGTGGCTTCCCCTGGAGGATGTGAAGCAAGGTCTGATTCATGTCCAGCTTACCTGGCTACACCTGGCTAATGACCCCTTGGAGCTGGACAGGGTGGGTCACCATTGCATGATTTGTTTCACCTGTGTTTCAATCACAGTCCAGTCTCTCTTCTTGTCCTCATTTGTTTCGAGATTGATTCATCTCACCTGTGTTTAAGTCTTCATTCTTGTTCCTTGTCCTTATTCGTTATTAAATTAATTCACCCCTTATCTCAGTTCCCCTGTCCTTATTTGTTTTTTAAATAATTCACCCCTTATCTCATTTCCCTTGTCCCTATATGTTGTTAAATTGAGTCACTCCAATATCTCATTTCCTGTTTCTATGCATTATATTGAATTAATCTCAGTTATATTTCACACATCGTTTATTTTTTTCATCCTTCCATCCGTGTGCTGTTAATTTATAAAAGTTAAGGCATTTTGCTTGACGTAATGGTTTTAACTTTAATTAAAATTGTTAACAATTTTGCAATAGGGATATGGTTGATATTTTTTTGCTTTTTCTACCTTGTATTATGAAGCTAATACTTCTTTTCATCAATAACAGCTATTTGCAAATAAGGTTTTTTGAAAAGGCAATTTTTTTTTCTAAGTTTGTGAAATGATTCCTTCCATCTTTATAATCTTCCATACTCAAAAATAAGTTGATGTGGTGGCCAAATGATAAGGGTGTTGGATTCCCTAATCCAAGGGTCCTGGGTTGTAATCCAGGCAGTTAGCGTGTTCTGTCTTTAGGAGAGATACTTTACACCATTTTGCCTCTCCCACCCAAGTACAAACTGGGCTGTGGCATATTTTACCGGGGATGGAAACCTGTGACAGACTAGCGTCCTGTCTAGGAGATTATGTATAAGTCATCTATTTCACTTCAAGCTACCCAATCCAGGATAAGCTTTGGGTTTATGAGCCTGATATGCCTTAAAGAAACTTTACTTTACACACAAGAGCCAGGAAAGATATTTTCAAATAAAAGCATTTCTTTTCTATGTAAATGTAGCGTGCTTTAAAATATAGAATGATTTAAAGGAATATTTTTTTTAAAGAATTTGTTAAAATCGTGATATGTATAGATTAAGTTTGAAAAATGGAAAATTTTAACCAGATCATCCAATCATCAAAGGTAAATCTCTTTCTGTTCGTTCTTCTCCTCCTCCTGCTCTTTCCTCAACCTCTTCTTTCTCCTCTTCCTCCTCGTCCTACTCCTCATCTTCCTTTTCTCATTTTTCTTCCAAATCTCCTCCTTCTCTTGTCTCAATCAATGAAAAATTTTGAGCAGTTTTTTTCCCATTGGAAGTTGCAAATTGCAGATTTTTCTGCTTTGTGCATGCACTGTCCTCCTTTTTGTTGGAATCCTCTATTTTCCTGTAATTCTTTTCATTAATTTCACAACAAACACACTTCTGTCTATCCTCATGATGTTTTGTTACTACTAAAATAATACATGGTTTCACACAGTTCTCTCTCTGCTACATTAGGACCAATGAAGATAGAATGCTGCATTAGCTTTCTTCATTTAATAATGCTTTTGTCCAACATATTATTATGGCAATACTTGTCCAGTGCCTATTAATAAATATTATAGTGTAGCAATCTTCAGAGAATACAGCTTATATTACTACTTCGCTCATCTCCTCTGGTGAAAATGGGGTTTATTGCTTTTATTTCATGTGAGAATTCCAGTTGCTATTGGTATTTCTTTTCCTCCTTGCTTATCTCTGTAAATCTTTGTATTTTTCTTCCCATCACTGTTTTGATTCAAAAGTGAATATTCTCTTTCTATGCTTTTTTCAACTCACAGCGTAGCAGTGGCTTTGAACAAACTCTTTCTATGTCCTCCTTTCCTGTGCTTTTGTTCAAACTTGTTCCTGTTCTTTCTGTTTTCCTTCACTTTTCCTCTGCTTCTCTTTTCCTTATGGCTTTAGGCTTTTCATTAGTCTTCCTATTCATCGTGTACCCTGTGGATTTTCTGCAATTTTGTTCTAATAACGTGACCCAGCCAACTCTTTTTCCATCTTTTTTGCTTCCATTTGTAATGGGAGTTCAAACGTTCCTTCAGATATTGTTTTAGCACTCAGTTTATCTCTGATTATGTGATAAGTATCATCTGTATTCTGTATTTAAATGTCTCCTCATAATATAAAACTCACGCTCTCATCTGCCTTCCACTTTTCAGTTTTTTATGTATTTTATTTTTTATGGCTGACCAAGTGAAGAGTGAACAGCTTGATATAGTTTTTAAGTACTGACATTGTTTACAGCATGCTAGAAGCTGTGTAAGAGGTGACTTAGCATCATCTGTTCTGCTTCAGGCTACTGAAACTGAGATAATATCCATCTTTGAGCTTTATAGGCCTTGAGAGAAGTGGTCTTTTGTTTTTAACTCATCATAATTTTGAAAATATTCTTTTGCCATTTTCTTTTAATAGAAGGTGAGGAAGGAAGGCAAGGGTCCTCATGTGACATAAAAGAATGCTATAGTTAGTTTTAATGGATCTTTACGGATTTACTTGCTTGACTCAAGATTTTTGCTACTTCATATAGCCAATACAGAAAAGAACTATATGTATCTGTTCGATTGTTTGTCTCTTGATGATTGGAGACAAAGGCACTATATGACGTATTGTAAGTAATTTGAGGAGTCTATAATTGTCTTGCTGTCTTCAATGTTGTAAAGACTCTCTGGCCGATTACATTATAATGACTGCCAAAAGACTGAATCGTTTCCAGGGATATTCATTTCCCCATATTTGTTTTTTTTTGTCTAAAAACATGTACTCAGATTCAACAAAGGAAGCAGTGTTTGCTGAAATCTTGAAGCTATCCATTGGCTTGTTTTTATTATTTATATGTGTGGTGATTCAAAACACATCAAATTTATTTATTGTTTATTTTTATTTCCCCTATCATTTAATTTAACTATCTTTTTTTTTTTAAACATATCCCCATTTATTGCATCGTAAAGATTCATCATTGACACAATTTATACCTTCCTTCATGTAGAGCATAGTGAATGAATTCATCATGAAATGTTTTATGCAGTTATGAGTCATAACCTTGTTACAAAAATTGCTTTTTCCCTTTTTTTTTTTTTTTTTTTTGTGGATCGACTGTGTTCATCGAAACCTTACCTTATTTGAATGAATGTGGTAAGTTGGTTAGGTGACATTCCTCTCCCTTATTTAATCCCATTTTCTTGGTTTTGAGTTTGGTGCTTTTCCACTTACTCCAGAACTTTTGGATTTTGTTGTGTATTTGCAGGATCTTTTGTTTCTGAAAAGAAAACACTGTAAAACTATGTCTACACTTTTATTCTTTCAGAAGATTATAAAATTCTTATTTTCCACTTGTTTTTTTTTCTTCTAACATCAAGCCTTTTTTTTTTGCTTTTTTTTCAGTTTTTCTGTTCCAGAAATAAATGAATGAGTCAAAAGTAAAATTATGGTTGAACTTTCTCAAACTGAAGAATATGAAATTGCTGCTCATGATTTTGTTTTGTTTTTGCTTTGTTTTTTTGTGTTTTTTAAGAGAGGTTTGGAAAGTAAAAATATGAAACAAATAAAAAAAAACATTTTATAATAGCCTTACATATAATATCAGACTGAACTGATTCAATACACAATTGCACTGTAATGTCAATCTACATAATGCTAAAAAGCCCTATAGTTTCTCTTAATTTGACAATGTGATCCACTGGGATCATTCCTGAATCAGTAAAGGACTGTTTCATTCGATGAATGATGAATGTAAATTTGGCATGTATGTGAAGTTCACTGTTGCTTTGCCAAAAGTACAAAAAAGGGTGGTTGGTGGTGAGAGATATAATTTATGCTCATGCCAATTTTTTTTTTTTTACATATTTGACGTAAGTGCTATTTTGATACAAACTACACAGTTCGTTTTATTAAAATATTACATTTTTTTTTATTATTCATAGAAATAATATGAAAGACCTTGAAGGAATTTAAAATCGAAATTTAATCAAAGTGGAAAAATAATATCCTCTTTTCTGTCTTTGATAGGCTGCACCACGCTAGGTTTACCGTTAATCTCCCCCCCTCCCGATGTCTAATCAAAGAAATCTAGTAACTAGTCTCACTGCGCTAGGTCTACCAAAAGCCGTGGTTGCTGTAGTATCGGTACCAGAGAGAATCGTGCAATCTATGTGACATGCAGTCAGTAAGTCCACGAGCCGCATTACATGACCGCTTGTCCCCTATCGTAAACCAAACGACAATTTTGTCAACAATCTTTTAAAAATTAGTCCAAACCAGGAAGAGCGCACAGAGTAATACAATGTCAACATTGCCTGTGTGTTTGTTTAAAGGCCTAAGCAAGCCACATCAACCAAAAAGCCAGCAAGATTGTCTGCACTTAGGCCAGCAAGACTTCGATGGCCTACAGAGACTTCAAATCCCTCGAGAATACCATATACAGAGAAAGAATGAAGATAAGACCCAAACTGCCAACCAACCGACGGGAGGTTCTCGAGTGTTTAAGAATTTATAATTTCGACGACGTGAAGATTGAGCTCATTATCTCTGACTCGGATGCTGAGATCTTGATGTTCTCAACTCGAGACAACATCGGTCATCTTAAGTCGTCCGAACAATCACATGCTGATGGGACCTTTAAGTACCGTACTGCCCGTGATTTTTCTATCAATTGCACACGATCCATGCCCTGAAGAATGGTCTGTACACGCCTTGTGTGATTTTGTTCTCCCTACCGAGATGAAGGATGGCGCGGTGGCCGAATGGTCAGGCGTTGGACTCCTATTCCAAGGGTCCAGGGTTCGAATCCTGGAGGTGACCGTGTTGTCCTTGGGAAAGACACTTTACACCATGTTTCCTCTCCCCACCCAGGTGCAAAATCTGGACCGGCATATTCTGCTGGGGAAGTAAATCTACGACAGACTAGCGTCCTGTTTAGGAGATTAAGTAAAAATCATCTGTTCCGCTTCACGTTACCAAAACCGGGATAAGCTCCAGCTCTATGGGCCTCATGGCCTTGAAGGAACTTACTACCAAGACGAAGGACACTTACACCAAGATGCTTCGACACCTCTCAACGGTATATGACACTGCATGCTTCAAGTTCATGCACGTAGACCTGGAAGCAGCGATGCAGGCAGTCATAAAGCTCGTTTAACCCTATGTCAGCATCAGGGCTTGTCAGTTTCATGTGTCACAGTTCAGGTTTCGCAAAATACAAAAATTAGGATTGACTACAGGAGTCCAGAGTCAGAGACTGGAAAGTGGCCCAAAACCTTCTTTGCACTACCCTCCCTGCCTGGCCATGAAATTGAAGACACCTTTACCGACTCGTTGATGCCTGACGGCCCCCAAGATCTGTCTGCGTTGCAGTTTGCAGACTATGTCTTGACGCACTACATTACAGAGTTTCCTGAATTTCCACTGCAAAAATGGGCTGCCATTGATGAAACCGAAGAGCAAACGACACATGCGTCCTAAGCCTGAAAATGCAGAGGGGGAAAGGTTGAAGAAAAAGGAAGTCAAGCAATCCATGATGCTTCGATACTTAAAATTTCAACAGTGATACCGGTAGACCTAGCGCAGTGTCCGTGAGGCGGCGGCTTGATGATGTCACCGGTAGACCTAGTGAGGTGCTACCTTTGATAAATGACTGAAATAATCATTTTGTGAAACAAAACCACTAGTCTAGTCTCAGATGCAAATTTATAATTGACTGAAAATTTACTCATGTGATTTCTGTCTTTAAGATTAAGTTGGTAGCAGAAAGTAGCAGAGCTTGACCATAGACACCTTTAGTTACTGTAGGCTGGAAGAAATTAACAAGTGGTTTGCAAAGTAGAAGCCATCATGAGGAGTTGTATCTTCCCATGCCTTGAGTACTTACAGCTTCCTTAATTGAAGGATGAGACATAAGAAAGGAATAGAAATGTGATACACACTTTCATTTTTTAAGAATAGGAAATGCTCATTGGATTTTATGTAACTACATTTTTTTTATACTGGATTATAGGACAGGTTTTAATCGTTATTCTTAAAACTGTTTAGGTATTTATATATCTCATACTCTGGATGTATAATATGGAACTGATGTATATCCGAACCTAAACAAACCTACACTTACTGCTCCTCTGTATCGCTTCTTTCATTGTGTAGCCTTTTGAAATGAGCAAAATAGAAATGAAATTAAAGAAAGAAATTTAACAGTATTATATCCACATGTAATTCTTCTAGTTCTTTATCTCATTTCCTGAAGTGTACAGAGTCTTTTTGTAACAGAATACTTATTCATAGTATTTTCCCCTTGCCTTTATCTTTCTTTTCAGATGTCTCACAAAAAACCCCATAAAAAACTGAGATAGTTTCTCTTTATGAAGACTTAACTGAGAAAAGTTTGCAGTCGATTAATAACCTTCGTCTTGTTATTGTTACTGGTTTATGGTTGTAAAGAATCCTCTAAAATATGAAAATATGCTACCAAGGTGCTGGTAAAATCTGACTTAATTGAAACAAAACTGTATACACAAACACATATAAGAGATATTGTTGGCCAAAATATACTGAGTAATGTTTGTTTGTAATATTTGCCTTCAGTCTGCTTGGCTAATAATGCATCCCCCCAAAGCTATACACATGCTTTGTATTTTCTTAATCAAAAGAGATCTTCTTCTTTTTCACCTGGAAAAGTGCATTTTGTCATTCAGCTTGGAGAGGCCCTGTGCATGAAACGTTCACTGACATGGCTGTAAAAGTTTATCATTTGAAATTTTGCTTCATTACTTTTGTAAATGGTTTATTTATTTTTTTAAAGGGGCTGAGAGCACCTGTTTCAGAATACACACATATCCATAACTTGAGAAAGTATTTTTAAAAAATGAAACGTGAATGATAACAATATTAGTTCTAATGCTCTTTTCTGTTGTGATCATGATTCTTCTTACTGTCTTGTTTAAGCCTTTTTTTTAGTTTTACTTTTTGTAATAATTGTTCAGTTTGGTTGATAGATTTACGAAACTTTAGATGCTTTTCTTTGCTGAGCCTTTGCTGTGATATTTCTTTTGCTTTTTTTTTTTTTTTTTGCACTGTGCACTTTTTCTGATTTCTTAGGTAAATTTCGTTATTCTTTCTCAGATGTTTTAAATATGTGACCTGACTCCTCTAAATGGCACCTAAAATGTTTTAATGAAACATGAGCTACATGTCTCCAATGATGCAATGGATTATTAGGTCAATTTTTGGATTGATTATAAAAGGTTCACATCTGATCTTTCGTACATGATAGTATGATTTATTGTTATTTATTATCACCAATGATGCAACCAACTCATTAATTTTATGGGTCATTTTTCCGGGACTTTAATATAGATTTCCAACAAAAGGAAATTGTATCTACCTGAAAATGGCACAAAAAGCTTTATATGAAACAATCAGTACAGCGTTGTACATCGAAAAGCATTTTTAATCAGAACTCACTTTGACTCAGTTGCACAGGATAAAAGAGAAAAAGAAGAAATTGAAGTACAAATGCGAACATTTGAAATGGTATGCTTATCATTAGCTTAAAAAATGCACTTCAGTGCTAATTTCAGGAAAGAGGTCACATATGAAATAGTAAGTGATTATAAGAGTAATGCTTATAAATGTTATAGGCGCAAGTTCACACTTTGTTGTTTCGCCAGTTCTAATAAATTTCATTTAAGCTAGACAAAGTTTTGTTTTCAGCTGATTTTTGTTTTTGTTTTTTTTGAGTTGTGACCAAAGTTTTAGTATTTCTGTGTATAAAGCAAATGACCCAGATTGTCAATTCAAATGTATGTCTTTTTCCATTACTGTTCCGCTAAAAAAATTCTCTTTATTCTGTAGTATAAATAATAAGAATAGTTTGTTGGTTTTTAATTGGGAATATTAAAAAGATCATCAACAGTTTTGAAAAAACATTGGATAATAGTTAGTAAACTTGAAAAAAAAAAGTCAATAATTATTAATTGATGAAAATTGAGTAGGAGGAGAGGAAGTTATGTATAAGGATCACTTGATACATTGATACAAAAAAGAGCCTTTCCAACTACTGCTGTTATAAAACCAGTTTTAGAGATGAAACAAACATTTGTAAGTGAAGGGGCAAGTATTGATGTGGGTTTTTATTTCTATTCATTTGTGTCTCCAGGTAATTCAACAGGTGGCAGAGGACAACAAAGATGAGGAAACAGCACACTCCGCCATGCTACTTGTGAACCTGGACTCGGCCTACAACCTACCTGTAAGTTTTCACTGTCTTTTTCAGAGTCTTTCCTTCAGGGTTTTGCATGTATTAGTCCTGGGGCTTTGTGTCTTGAACTGATCAGGGTGACTACTTTATGACATCTCTTGTGCAATGCATTTCAATGTTTTTGGTGCTAGGTCCTTATTTTGATAGATTTTGGTTTGGTCTGAGTTTAATTTTTTTGTCATAATTTACATTTTCTCCACTATTAAAACATTTTTTCTAATATCTATTGTTTGCAACTCAAATATAGGTAAGTGGTAATTGAAATATAGATAAGAGTCAGTCTTGGACAGGACTTGCTTTAGTATGAATGCATTCAGTAAATGTTTTATGTAGATCAATCTAGCACGTTCATCTCTGCATTTGGCTAAAGGGATTTTTCAGTTGTTATTATTATTATTATTATTATTATTATTATTATTATTATTATTCCTTATATCAGCTGATCAGTTCTCTTCCTCCACCCCTCACCAGTTTCCTTATCCCTTTCATCTTTGTATGCCCTTCTTTTCTTTTAACCTTAAACTCCACGGTTATCAAGTTGTATGTAAGTAGTGAATCAAAAAGTTGGAATTTTATTTTTTCAATTTTCTTTCTTCACAACCAGTTTCTCAAATGAAATACAAGATTTTTTTCCACACTTATTCTAAATTCAGACGTGCTCTTAGGATGCATTTGTCTCTTGTGCTCTATACTTACTTACTTACTTAGGCCCGTCGCACCAGTTGGTGCATAGGCCATCAACAACTCCTCGCCATCGCACTCTGCTCTGAGCTGTTCTAGCTATCCCATTTCAGTTGGTCCCCGGCCTCTTTCGTTCTTCTTCCGTGTTTGTGCTCTATACAATCTACATAAATTATTGCTCAAGCAGTTTTCAAAATACTTTATACAATTAAATCAAATGTGTAGATGTCACTGCCATTATTAATCAAATATCAAATAGTGAAGACAGATACCTTCAAATACATATCATGTCTAATTTTACAAATAATGAGATAAGGGTCTTTGGTGGAAATTCACTAAGAGAGAAGAAATTAATGTCGACTTCAGAAATCTTGCACAACTACTGATGATTAGATATTTAGGCCACGGTGTGGAGTTGTTACCTAGCTACAAATACATGTATCTAGGCATGGTTAAATAAATTAGAAGTAAGGAAAGTGACTGCGACATATTTTTTTTTAGAAAACAAATAGTGTTCAATGAATAACTATTTTAACATTTTACAAATGGAAGACAAGATGTTGTTAAAATATGAAAATGATCACAAAGAACATGTCATCTGTTATGACCTTTTTCTAAATAAGCATTGTTAAAACAATACATTTCTGGAAAATGAAAACCACAAATTTTCCACAGGATTTGTAAGGATACATTGAGCAACCATTTCTTTAAGATCAATTTTGTTGCAACCAAGACGAGTTACCATTATCGCAGAAAAAAGTAATATTTATCGCTTAGCTTTATTCTTCTTCCTGATTTTATAAAAAGTAGATCTGGGAAATCTATTTTATTTATTTTTCTTGGGTTTGTTTTTTTCTTTTTACTTGTTGTATAGTAACAAAGAATAAATAGCTCATAATGATACAAGCATTTGCTGGTTTCATTCAGTATTGGTAAGTCTGTATATCTTTATGCTTAACTTTAACTATTTCTTTTGAACTAGTGATTCATATTTTTTTTCCCTCATCTTGTTCATTTTATATGCTATTTTGCATTTACTGCTCATGCCTAAATATGTTTCCTGATTTTGCAAACTCTGTTTCAGTATAAACAGGTATCAGATGTTTGTCTTGTTTGTCTGGATCTTCAGAAGCATTATTTACAGTTTGCTAGTGTAATCTGATTGATGTGCAATTTTCACAAACAACTAGGAGATGAGCATAGTCAGTTTACTTGATAATAATAGTTTTATACATTTTAGACTTTATTCAATAACTCTTTCTTTATGCATTTGTACATATGATAAGTATTTGTTATTTAAATTATCAGATTTTTTTTGCATTTTACATTTAGGTGTTTAATCTGGTATTTTTTGCGACTTAAAAAAAAAAATGTACATGTTTAAATTTTCTGATATTTTTGCATTAAAAAAATAGGTGTTAACTGTTTTTGCAATTCATTATATAGCCAGTTCCAATAAATCCCTTAGTTTGATTCCAGAAAACTTTTTTTTTTTCTTGGTATAATTAACAAGCAAAAATCTGTAGGCCTAATTGATTGCTTCGTCATAACTTTTTTGAATTGTTGGGTTGGGAGGTAGGGTTTAGGGCTAGGGGGTCATTATGAAGAAAAGCATATCAAGATAATCCCATTTTTGTCATTTTTACGAACAATAAATCTACGTGAATTTTGTACATTTTTCAAAACAATCTTTAGAGAATCCATGATTATATATTTATAAAATATGTAGACTTAATAAGTATATCATATTAGTAAGAAATAGTTTTAGCTGAGGTACTCCTATATTTACTATTTGTGTGAGTCCACCGGCTTTATTAACTTCATGGTTTGATTTAGAGATGCCCCCTGTATTTGCAAAGGAAATGGGACTGAATTACTAAAGCTGAGCACTCCGTTTGCCGTGATTTTTGCCATGTCAGTGTAAAAAAGGACAAGTTTTGTTTGGTATTTTGCAATGTACAACCATACAGTATAGAACTTGTCCATTATGCTAATAATACCCAATGCTCACAGGACATCCATCCAACTTGAGGGAAAAGCAATTAAGAAAAAGCAATGGTGGTCTAGAAGTTACATTTACCCTATACTTGCATTTACCTATTGTGAGGTTTGCTGCCTTTACTTATATATATCTTACAAGCTTAAAGTTCTTTGTATCTGAACATTTATGGCGTATTGATGACCCTATGTTAAACCAAACAGAAGAAGAACTTAATCTTGCCTCAGGCATCGAAAATAAAATAATTACTTAGGTAAATTAAGTATGTTTTGAGTTAAAGATTATAAAATTTGTAATTGTCAAGAATTAAATTTTGCATTGCTCAATACATCTCCAACATAAAGTGTATTCCTCTAACATGTGACTCATTTTGAATGCCTTCAAATTTATTAAAAAAATTTGTTTTATAGTCTTAAACAAATATAAATCGATATATTATAAAGAAGAACGATTCCTTCTTAGTTCTGTCAGCATTATCAGCCAGGGAAAAAAATGGTAAAAGCAAGGACCAAATAAATTGAAAATCAAAGTCACCTATGGGTATTGTGACATCATAACATGTATCCTTGGTTTTGTTGGTGATGGTGGTTGAGAGAAGCCACTTTGCACTGGTGTAAAAAGGGTAAAACAATTTTTGTTCACGTGTGAGCTTTCAAAATCAACTTGTGTTGCTTTGTGGCAAGGAAAAGCTTAAACTGTGTGTCGAATCACAATTTATCTTAAAGATTTCATTCTTTTTTGTCAAGTTTGAGATTAAGATCAGGTACATTATATTATTATACTCTATTTTTCTTTTTTCTCTAAGTGTGTGTATGTGTGTATGATTGTAAGAGAGAGAGAGAGAGAGAGAAAGGGGGGGGGGGGGGGGGGGGGAGACACGTTCCCAAAAACAAAAAAACCA
>JBDFRD010580049.1:0-17316 GCA_039654405.1 Bullina lineata | reverse complement strand
TGTAGTACATCACTGAGTTGTCATCTGTCCAGTCCATGCCATTACTGATGTCAATATCCCCAAGATGCCACTTGACCCTATGGTCAGCATCAATACTGTACAAGCTCCCTTGGTGGCGGTCCACTTGACCAGGACTGCTCTCCATTCCCATTGTGCCTGCAGCCCAAAAAGTAAAGGTGGAGCAAACAAAGGCAATGAGGAAGGAAAAAGTCGTCAGGGTAAAAGGGAAAATAGGAAATTACTAAATACTTGTCATTGAAACTGTGCCTATAAAATAAATAAAGTTCAATTTCACACTAGACAGGTCAGAATCTTGGTGCCAGGCTTTTATGGATTCATAATGAAAATCTCCACATTCTGGTCGTTAGTAAAGCAAGGTTGAAGAATCACAAAGCAGTTTTAAGAATAAATCTATATTAAAAAATTAATCAAGTTATGCATGCTACATCTTAATGATTACATTGTGAACCTAAGATTTGGCACACAGTGTGGATACCACATATGCCGAGCATCTATTGTAGTGTAGCACTGCCAACTGCTAAAAAGGAAGCGTATGGTGGCCTGCAGGACCTGTGGAAGGCTGTTTCTTTCTTATGTGTGAATAAAAAAATATTGCCAGGGAAATGGAAAAAGAAAATGAAGACAAGAAACTACCTTCAAAAGAAGAGTTCAGCCTGAAGACAAATCGGAAATATCACCGACCTGAAAGGAGCTGAACAGACGACAGCTGATAGAAACAGACAAAACAGACCCTATGTGCAGTGCTTGACACCAGGGATGTTTGACAGTAACATTTAGTAATTTATGTGAAAATAAGCTGATTTTTTAATTTAATAAAAAAAAAAAAAAAAAAAAAGATTCAGAACTGCTTCAAAAAATTGTCTTTACTTTATCAGTGAAGATTAGATGCTCAACTTGATAGTTTGAGAAGAATGACAATGTAAATAATATACAAGACCTGCCCACAACCGTCCAGAAGCATCACACTTGGCATCATTGAGCCGAGACTTTTTCCCCTGGTCCGTCTCTGCTAGGACTGTCACAGTCTTTGTGTCCCAATCCACATGAGAAACAGTTTTGTTGAGGCCAGCAACATATCCACCTCTGTCGCATGGTATCACAAATCCAACAGTCCCATCTGGGGAATCAACAAATAAGGACATTTAATGTTTTGACAAAATTAGCCCTTAAGCAGATGTTATTTCATATTTCCTTCACTTTCTTCCTGAGGCCTTATTATGCATTAGTAAATCATAAGTATTATAACATTTTCAAATGGATTCTTTTCAAAGTAGATCTAAGTAAAAAAAAGCCTAATTCGCAAACTCTGAAAAAAGTATGAGTGCAAATTGGGTACATGTACAACAAGCTAACAGTTGTAATTAGACTAGATAAAATTGTGTTAAGAAGGTGATGTTGGGTAATTTCTTCTGCTTCTTGCAATTGAAACTACTATCAAACTTCAACTTGGTTGGATTGACACGACACACCTAGAGAAGTAATTTTGCTTCGATAAGTAAGCACACCAGCCTGACCTAAATTAATCTTCGAATTTTCTCCTGTGACTGAGTTCCAGCGATGTATTCCTCCTGAATTGATATCCACATAGATCAGGCTTTGCGATGCAACATCCCAATGAGGACCCTCTCCCACTGTAGGGCATGGGCACTCAATCAGAGTTTCAACTTTTCCAGATGACATCTCTAGGTTCTTGGTGCCTCTAACAATGTCTACAAGTGAATTTCACTGAAAGAAAAGAAAAATATCAAGTGAATAATTATAAATAGAGAACACAGTGTCGCAGTCGCTAGAGAACGCTGCAGTCATGAGTTTCTAAAAGGTTTCGATTTTTTTCATGTATAATTAAGAAATACTCTTTAGATCTAGATCTTACATATTTTAGATCAAGACCTAGACCCTAGATCCTTAAAAATGTAACAAAGCTTTGTATAGATCTAAGTTGAAATTGACGATGAACAATTAAAAAAATGTAAAAAATCGACAAAACAGAAAAGAGAGCAGTGGCTGAAAAAGTTACAAACTAAAGAAACATAAACCATACTGTTAGGCTACCTGATCTAGGCTATCTTTAAAACTACGCTGTGCAAGGACTGAATTTATCAACTGTCCTAAACAGATAACACAGCATAGACTACACCTAGAATCAGAGAGTTAGGTTCAAGAGTTCAAGACCACTTGGTCTGAGCCTAGACCCACTAATCTACTGTTTCTAGGGTCTGAGCTACTGCTGAAAGTGGGCGGGGTATTTTGGGACAAACCGAGTGAAGCTGATAACAGCATATTATAGATCTACTTTGAAAATTAAAATAAGTAGACCTTGATCTAGATCTAGATAGTTATAGGCCTGGCAAATCATTACATACGTAGCGGTTGCACTACAAAGATAAATAATGTATAATACATAAATCTAACATGATTAGTCTAGATCTACTGATGACAAGCCAATGTAGGTAATGTCAAGGAATAGCACCGCCGTATTCGAATATGACACCGCAGTATCGATGGCTTCCATTGCGTGCGCGCGCAACGACGGCAAGCTCACCGCGTGCGCAGTGTAGGCCTAATGTAATTTTGTTTACTGTTTTAAGTCAGATTGAGGAACAATAGGTCTAAGTAAAGGTTATTATCTCGATCTAGGATTACCAAAATCCAGCCAAATGCATGGCTAGATATACAAGAGTAGATATCTAGATTCTAAGATTGTCTTGATTCGATTGAGTACAAGACAGTGTTTTTGGGTGTTTTTTACTCGTCATTCAATTAGATCTAGAATTTGGAAATCGATACATATTTAAATCTAGAATTAGAATTCTGATAGAAATGAAGTGATTTTTTGTTGTTGTATTCTTAACCTCAAAGGCAAAGGATTTTGATCGTCACCCTTTTTACCTTTTCTCTCTTCTTGAGCAGTTTTTCGTAGATCTATAATATTCACCCCAAGATGCTAGAAATCAAGTCAAGTCAAGCCAGTTTTTCAAGAGAATCCAGAACCTTTAAACTTAGCCTACACCCAAATCAACTAGACTAGATATAGAGATATATCTAGATCTAGACCTATAGATATCTTTAGCTAGATCTAGATCTATAGATATCTTTAGCTAGATCTAGATGTCTATATCTATATAGGTATATCTAGTTTGTATGTGAGTAAATCAGAGTAGGCTAAATTAATTAGACCTTTTACTTCTTTTCAGATGGAAGACTCCACCTTTTCCTGTTGTGCTTATTGCTGGAAGCATGAGCCTTCATGGAACAATGTGCTGTGCTACATTTGTGATGTCTGCAAGAAGAAAGTTCATTACAGTAAGCCATGGGCCAAGACAGAGTCACTGTCACTGTCCTCTCTCCTCTACCCTGACTTTGAGACAAAAATGAAAAGTGTGCATTAGACAATAAAAATTCCATTGAGTACCAGTAGTGCTTTATAAAATAACTATGCCGAGCCCACTTTAAGAAAAATAAACTAGGTATGTAAAGACCCTTCTTTGAGGCTATGAGGCCCATAGAGGATAACAAGCTCAGACACAATGAGGCCTTGATTAACGGGGAGTATACATTTCTTTTTCTAATAAAGGCATTATTAATAATGCCTTTTTATTGAATGAGTTCTGAATTGAGCCTTGCTGAGACGACCAAGTCAGAATTAATCTCTTTGGAGTGCTTTTATCAAGTTGGCTGAAGTAAAACTTTTGTTTCACCCACTTGCTTTCTGCTTATCCAGTTCCATTTGATGTGAAATGAATTATTGTTAGGGAGAGCAAAGTCAAAGATAACCAAAGGGAATGGTACAGTGTTAGTAACAGATGTTATATTAACCTTTACCGACACACGTTAATTAAAAGTTATATCCACCACTCGTTGGTCTTTCTGACCCACTGACTCACATAATTTCTTCTCTGCGGCTCATTAGGTCTATTTGACCCACTTGTGGCGAATCCAATAAATTCCTGTTTGGAAGTCACTGGGTCAAATCAGCCCCACATGTTTCTGAGCGAATGAAGTGTGGTTGTTTGATAATGTTTGAGGAAAAAAAATTACAAAAAACAACCAGTCACAAATACAACAAAATGAATTACAACACAACATGTACAAATGGATGATAGAAGAATGCAAGGAGTCTCATGGTTTAATTTTCTTTATGAAAGTTGTCATCAATTTTTTGCAACACCAACGGGTCAATTAGACCCACGAGTGACGGAAAAGGTTCATTTTGTGTGGTGTGAAACAATATGAGAAAGGTGGGTTGTGGCAGAAAATTTTGAGATTTAATAAATAGAGAAAATGGGGAGCTTAGGTGATGGGTCCTCTTTTGCGAAACACAAAGTGGGAGTTCAACTAAATGGAATCGTTATATAAATATATCATGTATTAATTTGTTTAGTGGAAAAACAAATTATTTTATCCTTGGGGATATTAAATTCCAATTGATTACAAGGATGCTGTTTTGATGTCAATATGTTTTACATTTTTAGGATATTTTTCAGAACATTTGAAAAGAATGCTTATGGCAGCACTCGATGTATAAACCAAAGTGTATAAAATTCAGTTTTTGTAATGCATGACTGATATATTTATTTTCAGACTGTATCAAGAGCCATCATCCTTCTTGCCTTTTTGATGATACATTTTTCACATTTAAGTGTGAAGCCTGCAGTGAAGAAAAAAAGGAAGAGTTCACGCGATCAAGTCTGTCTTGGTAAATTTTATCTTATAGTTTGAAAAGCTTATTTTTTCACTCCAAGCAGATATTTTATTAAAGCTTTTAGAGTGAATATGTGGATCTTGAAAAATGAAGAGCAAAATAAAGAGATTGAAAAGCAGAAGGAAGAAAAGAGAAAGAAGAATGATAAACTGATTTATTTATTTAAGATTTGTAAATATACTTGAATGGGTTTAAAAACCAAGCCATAAATTCATTAAACAGAACATGTTCATGTAAACCTTTTCTTATAAATTGTCTTTATGTCTCATGTTAGGAAGAAGGTTAAAAACAGTAAATAAATTTACATTTTTTCTCCAGGCAAAATGTGGTGATGTTGTCACTGTATAATCTTCACAAGAGTGGCCAAGGCAAGTGTGGCCACTTCCACTGGAAAAGTCATATTTGCGCCTTCATTGACAAGCACTGGCTGACCTTTTTTGGTCACCACAGGTAGGCCCCCTATATATAATATATTTAAAATGATGAACTGTTTGAGATAATGTTTGAATTAGTAATTGTTGAGTGTTGATGCACTGTTCTGTTTTAAAAGCCCAAAGTCTGTGCTGCATAGAGAGCACAATAAAAGTCATACATATTTTTTTTTAATCAGGAAAAAGTCAGGCCTTTGGATGGGAACCGTAGCAGGGACATTGTCTACAGGATGCCCAGAGCTCTTTCAGTCGGGGGCAAATGTTGTGGAACAGGGTTACTGGAGACTGACCACACTGGAGCCACCAATTCCAGGCCAGGAGAGTAAGTGCCAACTGCCATCTCAGCAGATTCACCTTCATTAATATTATCAACATAAAATTGATCAGGCATTTCTTTGGAAAAGTTCTGAGTTCGCACACTAACATTTCTGTTTTGACTAGTGGCTATATTTAATTTTGGGGAAGTATGATAATGCAGTCTATAAGATAACTTCAATATCTAGGTTTAGGGCTTAGGACTTATTTAATCAAAAATTATAAAAAAAGGTTGAATGTGTGACATAAAAAGCTCATACAGTGCAACATGCATTCGTCAAACTCCGTGGGACGAGGAATGTGTATTGTTGAGCAGAATACGGTCAAACGGAATTTGAAAGATGTTTGCAAATCCAGTGCTGTCACCAGAATGATTATAACCAAAGTGGAGAAAGAATTTTATGTGGAAAGGGAATAGGCGATAAAACTTTATTGCATTTCAATCGTAGTTATCTAATTTTAGCGACGTCCACTCGCTCTCTGTCTTTGGAAGTTTGTGATTGGTCATTGAATGGTTATTCCACATAATAAAGAATGATATGATTGGATGGGATGGCTGGCACAAGTGGGTAGTGATTTCTTTCACACATTGGCCAGGTGGGGAAAAGGGGGTCGAGGAGTGTTGAAAGACAAAGTGAAATTGCGATGATGATGCTCTTTCTCTGTCGGTGATATCAGACCAGACCTAACAAGGACTGGAAAACCAACATAAAATAAATAAATCACACACATGCTCTTTCTCGCATCACCCACTTTTATTGCACTTGGAGTTTATTCACACATGGGCTGAATGAGAGGATGGAATTGGTCGGGAGATTACGCAACGTAACCCCATAAATTGCCCGCAAGCTACAGTGTAAACAGTGACATTACATTTGCAAAACCACGCGGCTGGTTTTATGACTTCAGAACAGCTGACCGGAACAACTGCTCGACACACTCATAAAAATGTATAGATAGATCTAGCGCGATTGAAGTGCCTGGAAATTGCGAACTGAAACAGGGAACTTCCCGATGTAATGGTTGGCCGGCAGAATTTAGTTTGAGGAATCCATGTTAAGATTCGATGTATACGTGCAAAAAAATACAATGAAAATATAGGAATAAAGTTGGGACAACAAATCCTATAGTGAAAAAGCACAGGTATACTCTGACTATGCCACTTCACATGAAATTCTTAATTTGATCTTTGAAATGTTTTTGGGCTTTGTCTCACAATTTTGAGATTTCACCTGAAAATAAAACCTGCTATATTATAAAAGTTATTAATTTTAATGTAGAAGAAGATGAGATAGAGGCACACCTTTTTCTGTCAATACATTTGTTATATCTGTTTTATTTTGTTCTTTTTCTTTAATAGTAAAATATCGGAAAAAAAGATCATATGCACAAGAAAAGAATCAAACCCCACAAGAACCTTTGCAGAGGCGATGTCGAAAAGCCAAGGCCACCTCTCTGACAGCTGCTATTGAGCTCAAGGCGAAACGCTCATCAACAATGGTATGTTGTACAATGGTTGTTGTGTGAATGGGCTTTTTATGACCATCTTATGAAATCCTTTGGATAAGTTGTATACAGTTAGTATTGCAATTGATTTGTGGTTCAAAGAATAAACTAATAGGAAGCAATGGTTCCACATGAATTGATGGCAAGATCTTTTGATTTCAGTAAGACCATCAATATCTATTAAATAATGCCGAAAATGTTTGTTGTATTGCGTGGGTAGACGATTGATGGATAAATTTGTATTGAAATTATAAGTAAAAAAATATCAAACGCAATTAATTTATTTTGCAGAAACTCATACAGTCCAGTACGCAGTCCTTTAACAAGCTTTAGTGAAGTCAGATTCCCTAAACAGAAGTTGTCCCAACTTTTTCCCATTATTTTCTTTGTATTTAGTTCACACATTCATCAAACCTTTTTGCTCAATCCTCAAACTAAATTCTGTCAGCTAACCATTATATTGGGACGTTAACTGTTTCAATTTGCCTCTTCAAGGCTAGCATATCACCCAAATCATTGAAAGTTCAGTCTGCCAGGTGTTTTGAAAGTCATAAAAGCAAGCACATAGTAGGCCTGATGTTTGTGAATGTAATGTCATTGTGCATACTATAGCTTGCGGCAATTTATGGGCCTACGTTGTGTAACTCCCCAATCAATTCTAGTCTCTCACCCAGTTCTGTGCTGTGCTGTGAGGCCGATGATGTGAGTGTAATAAAAGTCATCAGTGCATAAAAGAGCAGCATTATCACAATTTCACTTTGCCTTTCAACACTCCCCCATCCTTCATTTTTCCCTCATGGCCAGAATGTGAAAGACCTGAACACCAACTTGTTTCTATCATTCGATTCCATCAAGTAATATGCTTCGTCATTCAAACTTACAACTCAATGGCCAGTTGCAAACCTTCACAGAGAAAGAGCTCGTGGACGTCGCTAAAATTAGATTAAGGGTTGCTGATACGATTGAGATTGAGACGTAATTAAGTTTCACTGCCCACTCCTATTCTTTCTCCAGTCTCTGCTTTTTAGTCATTCTGGTTAGAGCAATCCATTTGTAAACATGTCTCGAATTTGATCCAATTTTATTTCACTCAATAACCTCGCTTTGCAAATTTTGACGTTGAAAAAATGGCGACTCAGGTATTCCCTGAATCACGGATCCCTCGAACAATTTTCTCAACCCACAGAGCTGAACAAGTGCGTATTGCTCTGCTTTATGATTTGTTATTTTCCTTTACATGTTGGCATCTAAGAAAACATAGGTTGTGTTTTGTTGTATTTAGTTACTGCAATACTTTGATATTGTTTATTGACTTTTATATTATCAGGAAGCAAAGGAAATGAAGAAGCAGCAGCAGAAGGATACAGCTTCGGTTTCTGCCCATCAAGCTCCTTCCAAGAAAAGAGGAACTAAACATGGTCAGAGGACAAAGGGCTCAGACCACTCAGAAATAAAACAAGTTGCATCAAGTTCAGGAAATGATCATGCCACTTACTTACAAGAACTTGCTGTTGCATCTTCTGCCTCTGATGATCAAGACAGTGTTGCTTCGGAGTTGTCTCAATCATCATTTTCATTATCTACCTCTTTTTCCGCATCAAAAGGAAATTCATCCAACCCATTAGCTGTGAATGGTGAGCTTCTTTGGACATTCCTTTAAAATGTGTACAGTTTCTTTTCTGATGCTGCTGATAAATATATTTGTTTTATGAGTAATAATCCCAAAAACTAAAAAAGAATGTAGTAGCATTTGATTTTAAGTGAGTAAAGCAATACTTGAAGAGTATACTTTCTTTGGAAGTAATATAATTAAATTGATGTAAGGGCGCAAGAGTATGAGGAAAATTGTAACAAAAGCAAAAGGAATAATTCAATGAGCTGTGTCATGCTGTTGCTAATGGAAGGAATGATTGTGAATACTATTGATTATGTAATGGTAGGAATTGATGTTTAAGTACTACTATTTTTGTTTGTATTAGTCATACATCTTGAAAAGCATCATTCGTCTGATTTTGAGAGTCTATAAAAAAGACATATTGGTCAAAAGCACAGTGGTCTCTGCCTAAGAATCTGCCTCTCGGGATGCACGATTACCGTGTTCTTAGTGGGAGTGGGCTCTTAGACGGATTTCAAAGAAAAGCGATGTTTGCAATTGAACAACGCAATTCAGACTGGGGATGAGAGATGGGGGGCACTAACACATTTATGGAGCGTCATCACTGACCGAATCAATCTGTGATTTGCTTACTTAAATTTTATACACCAATCAAAGTCATGCTTATTCCCTGCCAGACTATCTTTATCTGTAGGCATAGGCTATTACGCAAAACAATGCACGACGCTGGCGGAGCCTTTCCATAAAATCTAACTCGAAGACCCATCTTGGTTCTGATCCCTCACTGGGACGCTGCTTCCATGACATAGATCAAAACAAAGAACGATGTTTCGTCATATTATGGACAGCTGGGTAGAGGTGAGATTGAGTTGCGGGGTTACACGAAGTCAAGACAATGGGGAGGGGGGATGCTGAAAGTGTCGGTTGGAGAATAGGGACGGGACACATCTACAAAGCGTAGATCTAGCCAATTATGACTGGTTTAAGACGCAAGTAGGGGATGGAGCTGGATGGGCATGCATCAAGGGATGAGAGTGGATAGGCCGAACGCTTCAACGCAAATAGATCTAGTGGAATAAAACGGGGATGGTGGAGGGGAGGGGATGAGAGAACGAGGCTTTCCTTTCCACCACGACTACGGTCTAGCCTTAGGACAAAGACAGGGCGACTGACAGTGTTTCTGGCGGTTTAGGCAGGGGCTGCTTAAAAAAACAAACTCTATCTTAGGCGGATTTTGTAGTTGAAAACTGGCTCTTACGCGGATGAATTGTATAGAAAAAATTCTGTTTCACGAGAATGACTGGTTCTTAGGAGGAGACTGTTGTATAATTATTTTGGCTCAGCATCATAGAAATATGTTTTACACCTGGTTAATCAAACTTTATTTTTACCCAAAGATGTGTCAAGTACAGAGATCCTAAAATCCATGGAAACAGAAGAAGATGACTGTGATCTTGACATTGGTATAGACTCTCTTGAAGTGATGTCGGACATGATGGGTGATATGAGAGCCCCATCTCCAGACTTTCATTCTTTGCTGGCAGGAGATATTGGTGAGATTTTTACGTCAAATTGCCTTCTGTCCTCTATTCACAGACTTTTTGATAAGAAAGCTGCATAGAAACTAACCCAGAGCTTGAAATTTTGTTGTTAAAAATAATTTTGTGATTGTATTTCTGTAACTTTATCTCTTAAATTATTTTTTCCGAAGGTAAATTATAGATTTAGGTTAATTGCAGCATCAAATGAAATCGAAGTTGGTAAATCCCATGTCACATTGAACTTAGGTTTGGTGTACTGGTGTCGGGACAGTTTTTATTTGTTGAAGTGAAGCTAAGTTTGTGTTGAACTGAGGAGATACAAAATGGAATATTGTAAACATTAAGAAAAGGGAATATGTAGTGAAAACATAAATTGAATGTAGTAAAAGTGGCCAACAACAAGACAACACGAAAGAAAATCATATGTGACTTGAGATCAGAAAAGAGAGAAAAAAACTTGTCTCTTACCACCGAACAACTAGAGGAGTACGTATGGTATTCACAAAACTGATTTAAATATTTGCAGGAACACCTCTGCTGGAGGCCACTGAATCTGGTAAATTTACTGGCAAGTTCCCGGCTTGTAGAGAATCTGTAGTGGAGGTGAAGCCAGAGCCCAATTCAGACGTGGAGTCAGAGGGCCAGAGTGAGAGCGACATTCCGGAAGACCTGGAAGATGATCAGAATGATGATGAGGATGATGATGGTGAAAAAGAGGAAGAGGAGTCGGAAGATGAGGAAAATTATGGGGAGCAAGGAGCGGAAGATCTGCGGTTGAAGGAAGAAATTAACGAAGATTCACTACAAGGGGATGAGTTCAATACCTTGAGGAAGAGAACAAAGGGGAGACCAAGAAAACGACGGCGACTGGATGACGAGCAGCCCCCCAGCCCCCCTCCCAAGTGAGTGATAAAACATTTTAGCACAAACTACAACTAGATCTACCATTGACAAACTTCATTTATCAGCAAAGGAGTTGTAACTGTGTGTTTGCTTTATGAAAACATTAGGTTTTTAGACAGATTGGAGTATAGAGTTTTTTTAAATAAACATCCTGTATCCATTTAAGTCACACTGATCTCTACATTAATTTTATAAAGTTACTTTCCTTCAAAGCCTATGAGGCCCAAAGAGTTAGAGCTTATCTCAGTGAGTAGGGACAGGATATGAGACACCTTTTACTTCCCAGCACAATTTATGCTGATACTTCGCAGATGGTACTAGCAAATTTTCTTCAGGGTCAACAAGGCTCAAAGAGCTGGAACTTATTCAGCTGTCAATAGTGAGAAGTGGAACAGATCTACTAGATCACCCTAGTCTGTGGCAGCTTTGCTGGCTTTCCTTGGAAAAATGCATGTGAAGTATATGTCCCAAGGATGCAACATGGTTGCTGTTAAATTTGAATCCAGGACCCTCAGATTGAGACCCATATTAAAATTATGCTAATATGTTGCCTTACATTACTACATGCCTTGAGTAGTGTGAGATGTCAAACAAAACAGCTTTCGTAAAAAATATACAGCTGAGTGTAATATGTCAATAAAAAATGTTGTGGTCTGGATATTAAGATCCTGTCAGATTAATCTTGTATAATTCTGACAAATGAAAATTGAGGTTTCAAGTGTCATCAACTAATGAATGATAGTGACTTCTTTCAGTAAAACAGGAGTTTGAATGTTTTCCATCATGGTCATGGAAAATAACATTATACCGGGGTTGAGGTGGGAAATATTACTCAGAAGTGAGAGGCATTAATGATGATGATGATGATGATGGCGACCCACATGAAGTATACACTTTGTTGGGAGTTCAGAGTCAACAAGGAGATCACTTAAGCTCCCTTATACGAAAAAACAACAACACACCCTGCCTAGTTTTCCGTATTGTAAATTTATTGTGCCCAATTTAACAAACTTCAAATTTTTTTTTAATAAATTGAAATAGGCAAAAAGAACACGACAGAAACAAATAATTATGTCAATCTCAACATATTAAAAAAAAGGGATTAAAAATAATGATTTGCTTTGTTTCTTGTCTTTCTTAGACTGAAGCGGATAAGTGTTTTTGAGGAGAAAGATCTGCTGGACAAGTTAAATGCTTTTGCAGAAAAGCAAACCCTAAAGCCAGAACTGGCACAATTGAGAAGGAAACTTATCTGCAATCAGGTGAGTTCATGATAGATTTCTCTCACAAACTGATTTATAAATTGCATTTGTTCTTTTTGACCTGGCAACAGAAGAAATTTGATGTGGAGTGTGTTCTGCAGACTGCAATTTTTTTTATTTGTTTAGGCTTTAAATGAGGGGGGGTGACTTTGTCAGCTTTTCTCTTTTATCAGTGTAGGAGATTTGTGTGTGTTTAGACCACCTCAGATTTTTTAAAATCTCTAAACATCAATTTTACCTAGTTTTAAGGCCTTTTGTACAACTTTAATAAAAAAAAATTTTTTTTGTATATATTTCATTTGTTCCCAGAGCATCACTTTTTACAGACGATTGAAAGTTTTTGCAGAGAATGTGCTGGTGAACAATTTAGAAAAAGGAGTTATTTGTTTGTCCCTGGAGCGCCACTTGTAAGAGAAGTTTGAAAGGTTTTGCGGAGAATGACTTTAGTAAAAAAAAGATTATTTTTCATTTATCCCCGGAGAGCCACTTTTTATCGACGAAACAAGTTTTTGTGAAAATGATTTTGGTGGAAAAAAAAATACGTCTGTACTTCTATTTTACCTACTTTTAAGGCATATTTTACAACCTTAAGAAGAAAAAAAATATTTATTTTCATTTGTCCTGGATAATACATAGGAAATAAATTTGAAAATGTATATGCCACATAAAAATATAAACTTGATATATGTAACGGTTTTGAAAAAAATGTTATAAAATTTGTTATGTATTAAAAGTTCCACAAGCCGTTCCATGCGAGTAAATAATTTTATAGAGATGCAGTGACATGATTTCAATAGAACCGTTGCATGAATGCGTTTCAATTGAGTTCCATGCAGCGATCGACCGATGCGTTGACCTAAATGTGTTGGACCCTTGCAAAAACATGATTATGAAATGAAGGGAATTTTCATCCAATGATGAAGTTTGTTTACTGTTTGTTGGTAGCAACCAATGTCCACCTCGTCTGCAAGAAAAATTTCTTGTCATTTCTCTTGGAGAAATATAATATAAAGTGTAATGGCCGTGTACTATTATTTTTGTAATTGGAGTTTCACCATCAGCTTCTTCTTCAGTTATAAATTTATTTCCACACATGAAATTCTTGTTCTTCTTTCTTTGTTAATTTATGTTTTGTTTTTCATGATCATCTAATCTTTCAATCACGTCATGATAAATCATTATAACCATTTCAACATATTTTTCTGCTGCATCTTCACCAACATTATATGAAATATATTCTGATTCATATTATATAACCCCCATTGGTTTTTTATATAATTGTATAATTTGTATAATTTTTATCATATTCATCAAGTGATTACATTTTGTACTACTTTTTCCATTCCTTTTTTAATAGATAACAAATTTTATAATGATTTTTTTTTAAAACGTTACATATATTGTTATGGCCTATACACTTTTAAATTTATTTCCTATCTGGGGCAAACGAAAATAAATATTTTTTCTTCTTGAGGTTGTACCACTTGTAAAACTAGGTAAAATAAGGGTTTAGAGGTTTAAAAAAATGATTTGTTCTTCTTAAAGTTGTAACAAATGCCTTAAAACTAGGTAAAATAGAGGTATGGACGTAATTTTTTCTTCACCAAAATCATTTTCACAAAAACTTTTGTTTCGTCTGTAAAAAGTGGCTCTCCGGGGACAAATGAAAAATGAATTTTTTTTTTTTACTAAAATCATTCTCCGCAAAACCTTTCAATCGTCTGTAAAAAGTGGCTCTCCGAGGACAAAGGAAATACATTTTTTTTTTATTAAAGTTGTAAAAAAGGCCTCAAAACTAGGTAAAATTGATGTTTACAGATTTAAAAACCCCCCCAAAAACTGAGGTGGTCTAAACACGCACAAATCTCCTACTACTTTTATTGATTTAAGCTTTTATTCAACCACTATCGTCTTAAGTATGAGAAATTTGGCATCCTGACAGTCTAAAAAAGCGGTGAAAACAAGAATATGGTCTCATAAAAGCAAAAAAAAAAGAAAAACCAACCCTGGTTTAGTTGGAAATCTTCTGAGACAGAGTTAACAGAATAAAGATGCAAGTAGGCGTAAGGCGATTTTAACACTTTTTTATTGTTGTTTGTTTACACACCTCATTCCTTCAAATAATGGAATTTAAAAAAAAAGATTATTGCATTTTGTAGTTAATGACTTTTGACAACCCTCTCTCTCTTTCCTCCTTGGACAGACAAACAGAGAGTATGGACTGCCAGTGTTTGACCTTGAGGCCCAGATGGTGAAACTGGGTCAGCAAGACAGCTTAAAAACCGTGAGCAGTTCACATTTTTTTGTTTCTTTTGGGTTTTTTTTTTTGTGTGTATGGTGTGTTTGATAAAAGAAAATTATAGGAAGCTTAGTAGTTATCTTCCCATTATTGACCCCAAGTTCTGACAACTTCATTGTAGTGTAGTTATCAACTGCCTGTATATAAGAAAGAGTACTTGATATAATGACTAAGTACATGAGATCATGTGTAATGCTGTATTAAATCTCACTAGACCACCCCTTTGAAGAGAGAAATTCTCAAAAGCTGCACATTGATGTATTTTTGTGACTAAAAGAAAAAGAATCTGGTATATATATTTTTTAAATAATTTTGATAAGAAAGATGTGGAAAAATATGGGTATCTTTTCCAGAAGTCTGTAAAATGGTTGTAAAGAAGCCAAAGTATTGAATTGATTTGTTATCAATTATCATACTTTAGTCCTACTTAGACAGCAAAAAATGAACCTGCCAATAAACTAGCCATGGCATTAAAACATCTTAAAACATTTCACTTTATGTCACAAGTAACTTTTATAGTTTTTTTAAGTTGTCCTTGGAGTTTGTGTCCAGTTTTCCTTTATAATCTCTTGTCATTTGACATGAATTAAAAATATTCTAAAATTAAGTTAAAACTACTTTAAATTTCGGGAGCTTCATTAAAACTCCTTTGAGTTAAAAAAAAAGTAGCAGTCAAGGAGCTCAACATGTGGATGTTGCATTATTAAAACAAGAATGGCAGCGAAAAAGTGAATGACTGCTTTATGTTGTGTGAGTGTACAAGTGTGCCGGCTGTATTCGCTTAAACTGTTTTACTAAAAGCTTAAAACATGAAGGTAAAAAGGCCATTTTTATGTTGTAGAGACAGGCAACGTAATTTTTCGCTTTATGTTTCTTTCAGGTGGACCAGAGGCCTAGTTCTTTTTTTCCAAAGTTTTCCTCAAAAGCATCCCAGGCCAAAGAGACAAGGGATTTGGATCGATTTATGGTGAATTCTGTTTTTGTCCTATCATATCACAGAAGTGTAAATCAGCTTACTTTACTCTCAACAACTCTTTATTCCTGGTTGATAATTATAAGACATCAAAGCTTTCTGACATAATTTTCTGTGTTTTTGAAACTCTTTTCCTAAAATCAAAACTGGCCGTTCAGTTTTTTTTTTCATAAATTCAAAACAAGCAATCTGCGCCTAGAACACTATCAACCTTTCACTCCAGATGACAGAGCACAAGAAGAAGTTGGAGTCTAGACAGTTTACTACGTTCCACCAGCGGCTAGTGGGGCTCAGGGATCATGAACTGCAGCCAGTCCAAAGTCCTTATACAACCAGGTATGTAACTTTGGCTTTAAATATCTATATTAGACTTATAAATATCATGCATTTGTGTTTTTATCTTATTGGGTAGGTACAATTTAGCAACAATTGTGTATTGTTGGGGGCAGAATAGCTGAGTCAGTAAGGCGTTCACTTTTTGAGCACAAAGTTCTGGCTTACATGACTGTGGAGGCTAATTTCATGCTTAAAATTATAAACACAACTAATATGGCCTTGTCATGTACCTTATGTATAGTACATCAGATTGTATTTTTTTAGTTCAGTTGCTGTAATTACCAATAGATTTTAGATAAGGTATTTATTTATTAGTGTTATTTGAAGATGGCAGAAAAAATCTTTATGTAGGCCTACTTCCTGTTCCTTTTTCTAGTTTGATGGGGTTGTTGAATGCTACTGACTTGCACACAGAAGGTTGGGGGTTCCAATCAATTGTACTAGTCCTAGTGTAGTTACTCCACTTTTTTCTCCCCCATCCATGCTATTTTTGGCATGCTCTGTTGAGAAAGTAAACCTATGATAATGATAAGCCAGTGTCCTGTCTAGGAGGTGATATTCAGGATAAGGTCCGGCTTTATAAACCTTACAGGCTTTAACATCTCATTATGGTATTAAACAACTTATATGTCAGATTTTGTGACAAAATATACATAATCCAAATGGTACAGTACTTAAAACAAAATTCAGCGCTTTCATTGATTTCTGTAGCTGTACATGAATGAGAATGACAACATCATGTTTTCATCATCACAGGGTGTTACCTCCCTTTATATGGAGGAACCATGAAATGGCTCGCAAACCTTTGAAACTACAGCTGTTGCAAGAAATCAAAGCTTATCCTCACAGGTAAAGTATTCCAAATTTGTCTTTTTTTTATTTAAAGGTAACATTTTTGAAGAATAAAAACAAGTCAATAGATGTTTGTGACATAGTTACAACAGTGTCAAGAATTAAAAGGAGTGACAGAACTGCAACATTTGGGGACAATGAACTTATTGGGATGAGCACACAATTTAAACATGTTTTTTATAAATATAAATATCAAATAAATGACTAAATAAAAAAGATTATTAGAAAAATAAATTAAACGAAAGAAAATAAATGGATAGTAGATACAAATATGTAAATAGATAAAATGAGAAGAGGTAACATGTTCTCCGCCCCTTGGTCTTAAAGAAATAAAAGATACAACCGGTAATTTGTAAAAAATGTGTAAAAAAAAATGGAGACCTTACATTTAGTCGATGATTAGGAACTTGTACTGTGTTGATATTATATCAGATAAAATAATCACAGGAAGAAACAAGTACACTCTGGACTGCTGTGTACTGTTGTGTTGATATTATATCAGATAAAATAATCACAGGAAGAAACAAGTACACTCTGGACTGCTGTGTACTGTTGTGTTG
>JBDFRD010579938.1:0-17319 GCA_039654405.1 Bullina lineata | reverse complement strand
TATTGAAGTTCCGGCTATATTGAAGTTCTTCCCGGGTCCCGTGCCACTTCAATATAGCCGGGTTTCACTGTATAATCCTTCTCTTTCTTCTTCACCTCATTCAACTTACTCTTCTTCCTTCCTTCCTCCTCCTCCTCCACAGTAAAACAAATATAAAATTAATGCACCTGCAAAATAATTTGGTTGTAAGAAAGTATCCTTATTTTGCCTTTTTCCTTTCACTCTTCATCTTCACCTCCCTCCTTTTCTTCTTATTCTTGGTGCCTTTCTTACAATTACTATCTTCCACTCGACCAACTCCTATTCATAATATTAATGGTCAAAGGGAGGCAACAATTAAAAAATGCGTGTGCTTAGTCCGAAAACAGTATTTTCCCCATCTCTGAACTGGTACACGTCATTGTATGGGACATAATCCATGAGTACAAACATCAGCTCCATAATTTTTTTAGTTATTTCCCTTTGACCATATCGAGCTACCTTGAATTTTCCACCACCTGTCTCTTTCTTCCGACATCGTTCTTCTGTTTTTGTCTCCTTCCTCCATTTCTTTGTCCCTTTTCCTTCCTCCTTCCTTTTTTCTCCTGCCTTGTTTCAATACATGTACTTTCATCAATCTTTCCCTTCTTTCCTTTCTCATTTTTCTTTTCTTCCTTCACTCCCCTCATCGTCGTCGCCCTCCTCCTTTAACACCTACAATGTACTGATTTTGAGGTCTTTTCCACCAGTGAGTTTTGCTTTACTATTTTGCCATTGACTTTATAATAAAAACTAAATAAATTCTAAACCAATAATTGGTCACAGAAGATGAACGCACAAGAAAAAACAAACATTCAACCAGTTTAACATTTCCATGAACAAGAAAATGTTTAATGATGGAAAACTGTACATATTATTAATATTATATAACATCAACAATAAGGGGAAAATGAGCACTGATGTTTAAAATGCATGCACAAAATCAATACAAAATGTACTTCCAAACCCTCCTGCTGTTTATCTGCATCTCAAGATGAATAATGTCGTATTATATATGTGTAGAAGGCGGGAATGAAAGGTGTTGGTGATGTGATGGTCATGTGTTAAGTATTCTTTGTCCACAGTTGCCTTTGTTTAGACAATGCACTTGCCAAAACATACCAACGTCTCAGTCATACAATAGTTCTGCAAGTCCAGTCCTGACTAAAAACGTAAATCAAAACGTGTCTCTATTATACAGTAATTTTACAGTGCTTTCTGTAAATGCAGACATAAGCAAGGAAAAATATTAGAATTTAGTCTTTGTGTGTGTGTGAGAGAGAGAGAAAGAGAGGGAGAATGTAAGTTTTTAATCAGGGAAAAATAACATGTAATGGTTAACCATTAATGAAATCAGCAGCCCCTGGATCTACTTTCAAACATTACCTTCCAGAAAGAGAAAGAAAACTACTAAGCAGCAAACACATGTAGGCTTGTACTGTAGAACACACTCAACTACTACTGGATACTCGCCTAATCACTGACATTGAAACACAAAACTTATGGGGGAGGGTGCCAATTTTCCTCCTCTAATTTACCAGAAGAATCTATCTGAGAGAAAGAGCAAATTCGATTTTTTTTTTTCAAGTAGAGGAAGAAACTTCATCATTGTGAACTCTCAACAGAATATGGCACTACAACAACAAAAAATCCCAATTATTAGCACCTGAAATTGAATCCAATAAGCAAAGAACGGGCGGAAGCAAAAAAAAAAAAAAAAAAATAAAGTAGATAAGTGATTGACACCCTTTTTGCTAGAAATCGCTTTCCACTTTAATGGTAACAGAAACACTGAAAGTTGTTTTTCTTGAAAAAAAACCCACCCTGTCATCTAATTTAAACCCTAAGGTTCTAGATCTAACTAAACTCAATATCCAGTGAAATGTATCATCTAATTCGAGATAATTTTTCACCACCTGCTATCCTTACGGAGATCCAAGACTGTCATTTCTGAAATGACTGTGGATTGATGGGGAAGTGAGAAATGAGACATTCTAAGCCTCCTGCTACCAGTACCATTACCATATGTTACATCAATACTTGCTGACATGTACATTACTATTATCATCATACGTTACAAACGGCCTTGTCAAAGCATAGATTCAATGGCTCCGGTTGGGTTTTTTATGAGTTTTGGTTTGGATTTAACTTCTATTTCTAATTGAACTTTTACAAAAGGTAATTTTCACGACAATTTCAAAGCTTGTGTCCAAAGCAAATAATCAAAGGTGACAAATTCTTAGCAATTAGTTCTTCTCAACTTCTTGCAACAATGTTTTAAGTTTCCACACAACTATTCCTTCAATAAAAATGTTGCATTGCTCTTCAAACTTCTTATCATCACACACAATTTAGAGATGTTGGACACTTGTATTTATTTATCTCCACTGGAAAGAAAGAGTTTAAAACTTCAAAATACTGGAGATGAAATGGTGGAGAAATTATACACATTATGATGTATAAGGCCATGAAATCGACAAATTATATTTGTTAATAGTAACAGTAAATTTTCTGCAGCTTTTCTTAACAGCTTGTACACTTTGTCTTCTTGAGCTATTTGGTAACTTCAAGTAATCTTTCCTACCTGATCTCATATTATTATTAACTCATTGAGAATTTCCAATGGGTTTACATGAAAAGTATATTTCCAGCCTCTCTGTTCAGTTCAAGTGAAAATTTTCTGCATAGCCTCGGGAATCATGCCCAAAGTTTCTTTCTTCTCAAAAGTCCCTTAATTGTGAATATTTTCTTAGGTCTCTGTTCATTCACACTCTGAGCCAACTGAAAAGTCTAACCTCAACTTGTAGTTGTTTTGAGGCTGGGTTAAATTCTTTGTTAAAAGTAAATCATACCAATACTACTCTCGTAGTGAAGGTACAGATACTCATCACAAACAACTCAGGGCGTCTATCTAGCAGAAGGATCTTGTGGTCTAGTGTTTCCGGAAAGTTCATGTATGGAATCTTCCCAATGTTATCAAGCAATTTGTCTCAACATAAAGGCAATACTTGGCAGAACACAAAAATATTACCCTTCAGCTTATGATGAGTGCAATCATTCAGCCTTGTGCCCCTTTTCTTTACCCTATATTCAACATCTGACTTCTGCTTTCTTCCTGGAGTGAATTACGTTACTTGTCCAAGATACACGTTTTAGTAATATACAAAATGGATATCTTTCAAACTAAATCCAACAAAGCAATACATCCATCAACAGAAAGGTTATCAAGATACACAGCTTGCATCACAATGATATAACATTGATAATTGTAACATCAAAAAATGGTTCACTAAAAATAAATGACAGCACAGACATGTTTCAGTAGTGTTCACTTGTTTGTTTTTTTCTGTAACATATTAGGCCTACATTCTCTAAATGTCTTTCCGGGATTGGCAGAAACACACAATTTTGGCAAAGATGCGCCTTTTTCCCACGATTACCACGTTCATGTAGAAACAGCTATACATCAACAAACATAAATAAACATGTCCATCATCTACCCTTCCTCCAACAGCAATACTGAGGAACAATCCACAAGTCTAGCAGAAGCTACACCTTCCACCATACTCATACAGGTGAATCCTGACCACAGTTTTCAGTCTTTACATCTCTGTTGGGTAGATCAAGTAACTTGCACACAAAGGTTCCACTTATATCAACAGCATCAATAGTGAATTCATTCTGAGGCAGTGTCATTGTTGAAAAACATTTTTTTCTTTTTTTAAAGAATGCATTGGATAAAAACTATTTTTTTTAATGCACAGCCGACTAAAATACTAGCAATAGAGCCTTTAATTTGAAGTCCCATTTAGTAAATGGTTAGTCATACCAAGAAGAAGGTGCTGCCGAAAATTCAGGTGACATCTGGCCCAGATCATTGTGGTTCAAGTGACAAATTGTCTTCCTCCTACATGATCAATTATTCAAATGTCAAGAAAACGAACTTGTGAAAGTGGGACAAGAATAACCCAAGAGTTATTCAATCACCGACTACTGCAAAAGCTAGCAGGGGTTGTACAGCTGCAATGTCCTGCAAATACATAATTGCTTACAATGTAATGCATGCGCAGAGTAGATGGTTAAGGATGAAGGTCATTGACACGTGGTTGAAATCATACGGTGTTCCTGAATGCACCGGTGGACATTTATTAACAAATTAATGTTCTCTACCCCACTAAAGCAGTGTGTATGTTACTCCTGTCAAGAGATGGGCAAGGACTTAGAAGGCTGGCAAAACTATTCTTCATGATCATGCAGGACGTGGGCTGATTTGTGCGAATTGCTTTTTGGTTATAGTTTCTTTGCATGCTGACTTCAAATCAAACACAGCAAATGATGGCAATAGTTTCCTCGGTGTTGTTGCCAATGATGATGAAATCTGAATAAATCATGAGGCAGTTAATGAAGCACATGCATAAAGCTTTTAGTTCTACTCAGCCGAAAATGTCAATGTCATTGCTTTAAGGAAATAGTGCTAACGAATGTTTTTTGGGACTGTAATATCTTAGCCTACTACTAATACTACTACGTTATGGAATACTAGAACAAAATCAACTCGTAAAAGAAATCTGCAAACAATGGATGCATTACAGCGCCTCAATATTTTGTTTGATCTCATTATATCACAAAGTCCAACTCTCTCACCCTTTTTCCTTTTGTCAGACTGAAAGAACACCCTTCATTTACGATGCATAATTGCAAGTAGATATGAGGCGCTGATGCCATGATTTCCAATAGTGGCACTCCTTCATTCCAAACTTTCAGCAGATATGCAATTCCAGCTAAATCTTGCTCATTATGAAAATTGCTGCAAAGGAGACGGGACTTTTCTGCCATCCCTTGCAAAATACTGTGAACCTCATATGCAATGCGCTCGGATTTGTGCCTCGGATCAAATGAATACCAAAATCTACCAACCTTGGCTACAACAAGGCTGTCCTCTTGAAATCAAGTCTTCTCATCCCCTCCTGACACTGAGAGAAATGAGATCCATTTGCTATGAGGCAGTTCCTGCGTGCTTATTACATCAACAGACAATCCCAACTCAACTGCGCCAATGTGTAGGTGCTTTGGTGCCCATGCACAAAGTGTGCATAACTGCCAGCATGAAGAATGAGGGGTGGGGGAGGTGGGCTTCACTCATCCAACTGTGGGTGCAAAGGACATTGAGGAGAGGGACAGTCGAGATGGAAGCATAGCACTGAGTGCTGATGCCATCATATTATATGAGTAGATGTCTTGCCTCAGGGGCCTCCATTCTAGGCTCGTCTTGAGGAAAGTGAAAACAGGAAGGAAAAAAAGGAAAATGGGGGGAAGGCGGCTTTGGTTTGCTGATTTGCCAAATTAGACAAATGAAATGCACTGTGGTCACTGTTTCTATGACCTTGGATTCAATGAGAATATTAGGCAGGTCTGCATGGCTTCGCTATACACAAGGTTCACTGTATTACAAAATGAAGTTGCATTATTTGTTTATCCATTTTCCAACACTTGAGAGTTGACATACAATATGCATTGTTAAAGAGGTTTACGGCATAGTGCCCATGGGCTCAGGTTTTCAGAATACTTTTACAAAAATTTTAACTATAAGTATTCATCTCACAATATGACGTTTCAATTATTTTTTTAAACCTTATAACATATTGCTCCAAATTCTTGCTATTTTGAGATGATGACGCATTACCTGCAAGAAGTGTTCTTTTTACTTTGCAGTCTCTTTTCAAGTGCTCAGGTACAGAAAGCATAAATTCTTGTGGAGTATATGAACACAATGCCAGTGGAAGAAATTCCAATGTAGTCAACATAAACAGAGCAAGCACCAATCTGATCAAGAATTGATGGCATGTAACAGCTAACCGTTTCTGAATCTATGACAACCAAACTAAAGTATGGGAAAAAATTGATAAGAAAATGTTATTCTTATAACAAAAAGACCACTTTTCCTAGAAATAATGAATCAAACTCACTGGTACGTTGGCTGCTAAAATACTCTGAGACCTACATAATTTTTTTTTTTTTCCAAAATAAAGGTCCCACTACACTTACATGGATGAAGACCAACAATATTTGCAGTGAGCAGATAATATTTCTGTTTTTTTATTTAATTAAAGTTTTCATGTCAACTATGTTGAAGACTTATTCACAACATGACCATCTAAAACAAATTGTGCGACACTAAAGCTGACCAGAAACATTTGCTGTCTTAGACAACAATAACATGAATTCACTCAAACATTCAAACTGACTCTGTACTGCAGCCTGCTTGGCTTGGGTAGTGATTTTCTTTTAAGCAATAATTAATAAAATGGTTAACAAGAACTGAGATGTTTCGTAATAAGCCATTAAAAAATTTAATTGATTTATTCCCCTTTGAAAATATTTGTTTTTTTTGCAAGAACATACAAAAGTAGACTTTACATTTATGTAACATTAGTAGTCATAAAGTGAAAAAGCAGTTTTATTTCTTTTATGACTAGACCATTAAAAAAAACCCCAACAAAAAAACTAAAGGTCTGAAAGGGGATAGTCAAGAGAATAGAAATCAACAGCCTGAGCATTAATGTCGAGCTACATTTTGGTGGTCGCCTCTAGCATTTGCTAAAGGAATATACGCCACAGAGCTACGGAAAAGTCAACGGAGGTGATACACAATCATTTCAGCATCCCCGAAAGACCAGTGTTACTTCACCAGTGAAGACCAGTGTTACTTGGAGCCATGGTCAAACTGAACCAAAGCTTTGTGGGTAGAGTAATTAAAGCATGAAAAATAATTCAACCAATGCCAGTAGTAAAATGCTTATGTCAAGATACAGAAGACCATCATTCCCTGAAGCAGCCATGGGGGGTGATCAACGGCCTGAGCAATTTGCATTCAAGTCCAACACTCACTCTCTGGTTGTGGGCTTAAGCATGTTATCATGAATTTTTGAAGTTAATCTGATTCAGACTTGATCGTGAGAGATGAGGAGTGACTTTCACAAGAAGCTGCAATGAGAAAATGTACAGTCATATTAAGCTTCAATATGAATAGATAAACTGTTTACAGTTTTACAGTTTGTCATCTCTCTCTCATCAATTCATCTAGCTTTGAGCACAATGAATGGAACATTGCCTAAGACACTTTGAACAGTCAAAGAGCATTTTCAAAGCTCTAAATTTTAAAGTGCTAGGCATCTTTCAAATGGCATGCTAAATAGAATAAAACCTAATGTTTTACATAAAGTGTACAAGTTTATACCCAATCCTTCTATAGGATGTCATCAAACTAAATTTGTATCACCCCAAAACTATAGAGCAACTAAGAGGTCAAGGCATGAACTACTATGGATCTTCCTCACAAACCATTGAGCTTACCTTCTGTCTCAGGATCCTGAACACTACTGTCAGATTCTTCTTTCTTTGTAGCTAACAACATGGTTGAATCTGAGGGACTGCTCAACTTTCTGAAGCACAAAAGTCAGACCAAATCAAATCCTCTGCTGTCATCAATAGAAATTGCAAAGGCATCATTTTTTTTCTAAAAACAGGAAGTTGCTTCGCTTGCTTGTTCATGTAGTATTACTGTTCTTGAAAATTGTTCAGATTTTCAGTCTTACCATTATGAAGACTCACATGCTTGTATGATACCCATACTTGAAACGTTTTAGTTTATTTATTTATTCAAAAAGGTAAAACATTAATCAAAATTCACTGTTATATATGTATTACAAACTACACATAAGCAGTACTTACTTGCTCTTATTAGGAAATTCAAAGTCATAATCAACAGCTTTTCTTTTGTCACCCGTGCGGGTGTCGGACCTTACTGGCTCTTCCTGTATCTTTAATTGCTGAATCCGCCAATCAATAGCACGCAACACGTTTTCTGAATCTTTTGTGTTGGTCTATACAGACAAGAAAGCATTTATGATAAAGAGATATAGTGACATTTACAGTGAATGATGAAAATAAACATTTCTAATTCAATTACAATATGAAAATGCCAAACCCATTTTTCTTTTAAAAGGAGGATACATTTCTCCATTTCCTTTCCAGCAATATAATCAAAAATAAAACAAATCCTTAATAACAGTCATCCCCCACCCCTTTTCCCACAACACACACTACTACAGACATGTCAACCCCATTTGAGGCTAATCACAAGCTGAACTCACAGTAAAATGAGGATCCAAAAGAGTAATTTTACCGCGTACAATGATAACGCCAGAGAATGAACACAACAGCAATGAGATTTAAATGCATATATCCTCGCTATAATTTGGTCATAATTCCCTTTAAACCATAATTTTTGGCGGCTCCCTGTAATTTTGCATGTCTTCTACTACATGATAAAATAAATGAAACTACAATACGTAATCAGAAACGAGCATTGAAGAATAAAAACACAATACTGGTGCATAAAAGAAACAAAGAGGCTATCTTCTTCACAGATGGAAATTAAGAATAAAACCAAATAAACTAAGGTAAACTTAACACAAACTTTATTTGGCATCATACTTACCTGCATTCGGCTCATGTGTTTTTCATTGTCTATAGTTACTGATACCTTCTTAAAAAAAATAATACATAACCAAAGTTAACTATCAAAAATATGCTTCCCTCGAAAAGATCTGTTAGATTTTACGAATGTACAGGGCATCACTGCCATTTGACCAGGCCCCAACACTCAGTGATTTCTGATCATGAGCCAAAGTACTTCATCATGTAAGTTTAAACATCAATCAATTCACAGATACAAATCTTTGCAGTGACAAGCGAATTCCAAATCTTGGATCGTTCAGCCCCACCACTCAACCATTGGAGTAGGTTTGATTCCCCTACTTACCATAATAAGAAAGACCTTAATGCTCTCATCTGTATCCATGGCTGTGATGCGGACAGATTTAGGTGAAGCCCTCTCCACCGTCATTCCTGGCCAAATTTTAGTGTTCAACACAACACGCAAGCTACCTTGAGTTCGCATCACTGCAGAGAAAGAAAATAAGAGAGGGGGAAGGAGGATAGGAATCTTGAACAAATCTGTAATACATTTTTTTTTCTTTTAATATGCAAATAACCATCATTAGATCATTAGAATAATACGACAAAAGGATTTTTATTTATTGAGAGCATCTCTTAACAAAATCCGCTCATTTGAACTTATCTCAACTTCTTCAACGACGATCATGAGAGAAACAAAGAAAAGGAAAAATAGCAATAGTATTCCTCATGTAATTACCTAGTCGAGACTGAAAAGTTCGTGCATCTTCCGAAGACATATCATTCAGCCTGATGGTTCCCCGTCCTCTCTCAACCCATGTTTGTGTTGGGGCATCAAACAGGAATAGTTTGGCATTGGCCTGTAGCAATTGAAGAAAGGCAGACACAAAATCTTGTTTTAAAAGAAATTCACAGTCAGTTAAATTATAATCAATGAACTTTTAACAAGGTATGTCAAAATGATCAAAACAATATTAATTCAAGAAAAATAAATTTGAAGGACATCTCTTAGTGTTAAGTACCTAATAAGATTATTTGTGGTTACTTTCTCAATTTCCATGGAAATAAAAATTTCAAATCACCAATCTGATAGACCCACAATGACAGGAGTGACTACAAGTTGAGGAAGCATCCTTGCCTGGTAAATAAGATTGCAACCACAACTTCACATATATCAGTTTCATTGTGTGCAGCAGCAAAAGGATAATAAGAAAACAAACACCTGAAAAACAAATAAATTTATAGCTTTTCGTCCACGCTACCTGTAAAACATTTGATTCCTCCTCTTCTCCAGTTATTCGCTCAACTTCTTTCAGCTCTGTCTTCGTATCATGCTTGGCCTGATATTCTCTGGCTGACTCTTCTAGTGTCTGATTTAATTTACCTGCAAACGAAGACAGTTCAAATTCCTTATATTGATATCATACCATAGCACTAACAGCAGTGAGAATATGAAGTCAAGGATACAAGTAATTGTAGTTTGAAAACTTACAAAAATTACTTCACTGAGTTACATCAAAGAATGAGCTGTGTCCAAGTTTGATTTTGAAATGAATTTTATAATATTATCAACTTGATTAAAATCAATTTGTTGAGTCTCATACTACAAATTAAATTTGAAATTTTTTGGGCTAAAATATTTTCATTTCCATAATTTAGAATAAGAAGATAATGTGGTCTATCAAGTGACAAATACTCTTTCATGGTTGTAAAGTTATTATAAAATGATAATATTGAAATGTTTTACAGTTGCTAGAGACAAAAGGGGTACATTTTAATAGTTAGCCGTTACAGTTTAGTTTAGAGCGTTTCGAGAAAAGATTGGATGAAGGAGTGAATAAACAGAAATAAAGTTTGGATGAGAAATCTGGTTCGGGGATCCACGAGTTTAACAAACAATGTTGAAGTGTACAACAAATGCATTCTCTTGGTATTCACTAATCATGTTTTTTTTCAATTCCCTCACCAATGCAGCAACTTTTTCAAACCCACTTTCTTTTAAATAACTATTTTCCCCCAAACAGCAAAAGATACCTGAATCTGAATCACTACCCTCCTCTTTGTGGGGTGATTGATTGGACCCATTTGTTTCTGTGGCAGCTCTGGAAGCCAACGACTGACCAAACACAAAACCAGAAGATGCTGACGCCTCAGTCCCTGCCTCCATAGAAGTCACTCCCTGCAGAAATTAACATTAATTGATCAAAGTTAAACTCTACCAAATTTGCTTTTTCTCAAGATGCAATGAAATGAAGTGGAATATAGTATTAACATAATAAATCGGTATGACTTCAACATATACAAAACAGATCATAATGAGAATGATGTAATAATACTTTTGACATGAAATACATTAAGGCAAAAATCTGAAGAAAAAAACCCAAACAAAAAAGAAGCTTGAAAACTCAACATCTATCACAACTAAAAGAATATCATAAACTTGTAAATATATTCAGTGTAATCTTATCTCAAGGTCCTTTTAGAACATACCGTGACTCTCTGAGAGAGATTTTTTCCAAAGACAAAATCAGACTGTGAACTACTAGACACACCAGAAGAATCTTTTAATCTGAAATGAAAAATAAATCAATTAATTAACCAAATAAGCAGTAGTAGCTGACCCTTACTTCTGTCATTAATCAACCATGGATATTGTAATTCATAAGTGATGCTTATAGCAAAAACCTAAAATGGAAGAAAAAACAACAGGGCTGACAAACAAATCCACATTTTATACACCAATCGGAAAATTCCAGTCGTAAATGAATTATCAGAATAATACAATTAGAATTTGAGACAGGTCTGAAATCATCACTGGAAATCATGAGCATATCAGTACATTCCATAAAAAAAACAATTGGTTGATTGCAGAATGTTGTACTTATAGAACATCCTTACTTGTTATTTTTGCTTATATCTGCTACAATATCGTGATTGTAAGATGCTGCCTCTGCAGCTGTAGCCCCATCCCCTTCTCTCTCTTCTTGCTGGGCTAGCTGAGCAGAGGATGATGATGATACTTCATTGCCCACTGCCCCTCCATCTGCTGAAGCACCTCCTAATCTCTCGTTCAGGGCAGTAGAATCGCTCGCTTTTTCATGAGCAGTCAACGCCTCAGAATCACCAGCAGAATCGGCTGAAAGAAAAAAAAAAAAAGAATTATTTCAGTAGCTGAAAGTATTGTATACAATTAGTACAAGTCAGCAGCAGCACTGACAAAAAACTTGATTACATTTTACTTTGAGTGTAACAGCCATTCCACAAGTTGGTGGCCATTTCACGATTCTAGGGAATGACCAAGACGTACACTTCAGCATATATTGTCAGTAGTTCACAATTTGCGCGACAGCACATATACTTTATGCATTGTCGTGCAAATATCTTATATTTTTTGTCGAAGATGATGCATTAATCATTTAATGACATAATGACCCAGTTCCTCAACTTTCTATCAAATATTGCATAGTTTTGTAGACATACTTTCAAGTTTCTTTTAAAGTGAATGAGAAGCAACCACTTTGATTGTGAAAACTGACTACTGGTTCAATGCCCAATTCCCACACACGTTAAGTGGGCTCAATTTTTTTTTACTTTTTTAAATAGCAAATGAAATCTATATTAATCGACTTCAGTTTTTACCTACATTTGTACTAGATTGGGGCTAACAAAAACACGTTTCCACAATGTACTAATTGTGACCTTCATATTAGAAAAAAGATATTGCACTTTAGTAACTTGAAAGTGAAAAGTTAAGGTTTATGTACATGAACTGAAAAAGACTGCTTTTATTTTTAAGATTTAGAAGAGACAATTAGATCACAAATCACTGCTGTTATCGCTGTGATGAATCTGCCTGGTCCATGAAATCCCACTTTTGAGTTAAGAGCTGCTTAAAGGTTGGGTGTTTTTTTCAAAACGGTTCTAACTTCGCCTTTATAAACGCAATCTTTCTCATTTTTGTATTACAAATATTTGAAAACCCTTTTGACAGATTGTAAATATCAATACCATTCATACGGAGACACACACAAAAAAAAAAATGGTTTCGAAAATTTGCAAAATTCTGCCGATATGTCAATATGCGATAATAGCAGCGAAATGCCAAACAGATATTGATTTTATAAGCTCATTCAGTAACAATGTTACAACACTTGTCCAAGACTGACCTGGTGTTTTTAATTATATATCCAAACAGTGTGATTAATGCACTTATTAAGTTGCTTCATTGAGCTGATTTTTTTTGGGTGCAAACAGTAAAATAAATGCCTCGGCAAAGAATCCCCCAACATATTCTTTTCTCACCCCACAACAAACATTGTCAACTGAAATAAAAATGTTTGCGTTTTGCAATGATTTGGCTTAGCTACCAGCCAATGTAAATCCAATTTTAATATTCTTTTAACCCCTTTGCGACAGCTCACGTACAACGTACGTCCTAAATCCAGTGGCAAGATGCAACCTCACGTACGGTGTATGTCCTA
The DNA here is from genome assembly GCA_039654405.1 of Bullina lineata. Classification (NCBI taxonomy): domain Eukaryota; kingdom Metazoa; phylum Mollusca; class Gastropoda; family Bullinidae; genus Bullina; species Bullina lineata. Next base: position 4,342 of record JBDFRD010579938.1, on the reverse strand, counting down.
AAATCAGCTGATTTGGTCAATCGCAGGGACCTTATGGAGTACTATGTACGTCATGTTTTTATCAGGCTACCAAAGACAAAATTGTAGCCAAAAACCGGTGAAAAATTTGTAATATGTGATACCAAAACGTACGAATGGAATAAATCTTCGATTTTTAGAAGTAAATTTGAAGCATGTTTGTTTCTTCGAGTGCACAACAATGAAGCTCACGCATGTAAATCTAGACTTAGAACCTTCGGTTACAGATAGTTTGCATGCTTTTGAATTTACAAAGACAGTATTTTTAATGATGATATCTATTTATATATATGAAGACTCTGGATGAGAGTTTGAAGGATCGAAGAATGGAACTGACACAGATACTGACAGTGACACTGATGAATGACCTAAGAAGAAAGCCAGCAAAACCAGCAAACGGATCTAGACCTGGGCTTACATCTAAATTTTATTCCTGAGAGATAGGCCATTCAATTCCCTTTCAAACATTTTTAAGATGATGGTATTTTATCAAATAGTTCTCACTATCAAAAAATGAACCTGTCATTTTTTAACAAATCCTTCCGTCACGAAAATAAACCACGAAAGGTAAGATACATACCTTTACCGTCTGAAAACTTTGTTGGGTCTGGCAGCTTGGCAGGCTTCAATAATGGAGCTAGAGAAATAACATTAAATATAATATTATTATATTAACACTGCACTATATATATATATATATGTCTAAAACTCCTACTCATTCCTCTAGAAAATTTTAATATGTGAAGATATATTTTTCCGTAATGATTAAAAATGTAAGGTCGTGCAAATCATTTTGCTGCAGTACTGAACTATTTTTTTAAAATTATTTTCATCTTCAAATTTTTTAATAAAAAAATGAATGAAACACAACAAGTATGACAGTTTTATCCTTTTTTTTCAAAAACATAAGTGTCTTCATCCGCACTTGTAAACCTCTGAACCCAAAACACACTGCCTACCTTTGGGGGTTGGAGATTCTGACTGGCCTGAAAATACGGATGGGCGGATGTGGAAAGAATTGACCGGACTGAATGTTGAGCTGGGTGAATCATAACGCATACCTCCAAATCCTGAGCCTGAGATAAAAGGGATGGGAAAAAATGTTTAAAAATTAAAAGTATTAGCATTTATTAGCATCTATCTATCTAATCCTCTTTGTACTAAATTCGACATAAGGCTTCCATCAGAGCTTGCCACTGATGCCAATCGGCTGAAACTCGTTCTAAGATTTATTAGCATAAAAAGATGTAAAACCATTTTAAATTCAAAATTAGATTAACTTGAAAATTTCCAACCACAATTTGGAAAACTGCTAATACATAAAAAAAAAACCCAGTATAGGATTAAAATGCTAATACAGCCCACTTTAAACAATCTGGAATTCCTGTACAATGTGGAGAATGCCATTTCTGATTATGTCCCACTCCAATACAAAAGCTTATGAAACAAATGAGTTGTCCAATTGACAGAGTAGAAATAGATTCATGGCAAATGTGTACTCTTCTTCTTTTTTCCTGCAAATTGCCTCAAAATACAAGCACAAGGCCTCGAGTCAATCTATTTTCCCTCATTATTCCATACAGCTTCAGGGCCAATGGGACACATTTGGCCATAATATTCTAGTTCTCAAGCCTGTTTTGTAAGTGCTGGACTGTGGCACACGTTTAGATTTAGGAATTGCTAGATTATTACTGCATCTACAGATCAACACGGAAATAAAAAATAAAAATAAAAAACTAAGCTCCCAGTTTACTCCCTATTGCTTATTAGAAATAGCACCTGTTAGAACATACAGAAAGGAATACCTATTCGATGTATACCTGAGAGTTTAGGGGCAGCCAACACAGAGGGTTTCAGATATGAATGTCTGCCATCATCTAAACAGAAAAGAAAGCAGGGTATACTTTCAAATAAAAAAGTAGCAACCTATTGAAATAAAGACAAATTCCATTATTGTTCTAACTATATATGAAGTCATAATAAAATAATCCATTCACAATTTTTTTTTTAATGATTATTACCACTTTTAAAAACCTTAACAAGGATAACAAAAAATACAGACTTTTTTCTTAAAAATCCTTCACTAACTCACCGGTAGCTTCTGCAGAATCTCTATTTGCATTTGTATCAAATCGACTTGGAGCAATCAAGCCTGAAACAAATAACAGAGATATTCTGCCTACAATCTTTCAAAACGAATGAAACAAAAGATTCAAAAATTCATTATTTGCAGGTAAATGTAACTTCCCTTGATATCTCACATTCTTATTTTTTTCCTATTATTTCTTGGAACAGACTTAACTTTTGTGAGCAAAGGCTGAAGAGGACACATAATGCTGCACACTATAGCTCAGCTTTTTTTCAACGGTCTGACTTAGGCTTGGCACCCTAACCTCATATCTACTTTTCATTAAGCCTTGTCCAGTTCCTTCTTTACAAATGTCATACCACTCGTATTGTTACATTATTACATTAAATGTATGTCAGAAATCACTGGTTTTTCCTCAACTACCCTTGTATCAATTCTACTTTTTACATAAAAACTCCATTCATGTGTGAATTTTCAAAAGCATTTCAAAATAGTTCATCCATTGAAAATGCTAGCAGGTAAACAGAGGGAAGCCAAAAGATAACACATGACTCATTCTAAAAATGTTCTAGGAGCATCAACAATGGTGAATGTATTGTAGTAGGAATCATAGATACAGAGCAAACCTATATGAAAGCACAAAAATGCATCTGAAAGCTGTTTTATGTATACTCAAATGAAGTAACAATGTTTCAAAATTTAGCTAATAAACTTTTCACCATTTATTACATCAAAGCAATCCATGAAGAGATGAAGTAGACTATGGATCAGAAATATATTATATATAAGGCATTTCTTCTGATCTAATGCTGTCCTGTTTCAAGACTACAACTTTTTTTTTATTTTAAACTCACTTTGACTCTCATCAGCTCCAGATGATGCAGTTGACACAACATCAGTCTTCAAAGGTGCTCTTGGAACAAAGGGATTTGAGTACAGACCTGAAAACAAAATAGATTGACAATGATTGTTCAGTCTCTCCCCGCCCCATATTAAAATAAAATAAAAGGAAATTACACCCGTGACAGCACTTTTTGCTCTAAAATCCATTATTTTAAAAATCTAATAATAATTTTAGAGAATAAAATTGTACTTCCTTACCAAACTATAATAATGCTTTCATGCTAGTAATAAAGTAAGAGACAATCCATCACTCAGCTACTTTGATAGTGCTTACAAAAAGGTTTGGATCAAATTAGTATGGATCAGGTGATTAAAAAGCTTTAAAAATCTTACAGAAATAAGGTCTTTAACTCATTCCATCCGAATTGCCGCACAGCTAATTCCATACAATACGTATAGCCGCACTGTGTGTCACTACATTTGACTGTTTAGAGCCCCTATAAAAGGACACATACACCTATTTTCTGCCACAAACGTTAGCTGCGTTGTCCTGTTAAAATGACTCTGTATGAAATGAGTTAAAGTGAGACTAATGATGGAGGGAATAATAACGATTCTTATCTTTTACTTATGACTTGCCTTAAATCACAATAAAGTGGTCATAAAACCGGAGTAAACTCAAATGTTTTAAGGGCAAAAATTGGTTACTGGATAACATATATGCACAAGAAGTATTTATTGTTTACATCTCCAGATTGGATCTTAAGATTTCTTGTAAAATTATTGAAAGATGGATAGAAACCGTTGGAATAGATAACACTATGACACAGCTTCAGGACCCGAACTAAAAAAGTTTGGTTGTAGGCAGATGCTGAACATTTTGGAACATTTAAAAGCCAAAACACTGATCATGTCAACATTCTGAAATTGAAACAAATCTGAATATGAAAGCTCTGCTCACTGTAGTGGCAAAGTTTATTTTAACATACATTTGCATGGTATATTACTTTAAATCTATTATGTTGTCACAACAGATAAGGTAAAATATTTGGACGAATATTCTTGTTGTGACCCTGTATTCTGAAAACTTTCATAAACTTTGAATTCAAAACTGTTATGTAAGCACCCATGAGCATCTGAGATGTCGTTGTATGAAATTGTACTGACTCAGAATTATGACAATTCTTCAATAAAAAGATCATGTATCGAATTCTTACAAACTTCAACTGCTTGTTTTTGTTATGTCATATGTCTTAACTGTCTTTCAAACTGACAGCTTTAAATCTTTCGGCTTTACATAATTTAAAAAAATTGTATATGACCCATTCTCAAAAGGTGAACCTCATTTTGTTGCAAGACTAATACTTTTTCAAGTTCAAAATAAAGTAAAAA
>JBDFRD010579827.1:0-17327 GCA_039654405.1 Bullina lineata | reverse complement strand
ATAGATAGATAGATAGATAGATAGATAGATAGATAGATAGATAGATAGATAGATAGATAGATAGACAGACAGATATTCAGACCAATCAAGCCACCAGACAGTCAGTCAATCAGTCAGTCATTTAGGCAGTTCTATCGCTGAGCAGTGCACATAGCAATAACTGAATTAATTATCAATGGTTTAATGGACATTGTGAATTGGTGAACACGTATTGCATAGTTCAGAGATCCAAACGTTTCTGTCACTGATGCAAAACAAATACATTAAGCATGTTGATATGAAATGCTAATCCTTCTTTTTTTGGGAGGGTTCTTTTCAACTGCTTCTATTCAGTCATAAAGAAATGGTAATCAACGGGAACAATTACATTCTGTTGTCAAGACAAATACTAATTATGTTTACACTATATTGCACACACAATACTTGAATTTAGAGAGGCGGATACATGCATTATTTCATTAATTTATGGTATATCGAGCGAAACAGATGCCATCATCATCATAATCATCATCATCAGCAGCAGCAGCAGCAGCAGTTAATTCATCATCAGCAGCAGCAGCAGCAGCAACAGCAGCAGCAGCAGCAGCAGTACAAGCAGCACTATACTACTCCATTGTGAACTTACGAATTTGTAAACTAAACACTAGAAAACATTCGACGAAAATGAATTGGATCAACTTGCGCCAAACCCAACTTCTCGTAGAAAATACTTCCGCCATTTTGATCTACACGATCGAAAAGCACTTGGGATCAAATTATTTGCCGAGTCAAGAAACAAGGATTTTATTTTTTTTTTTCGTGTGGAGATCATCGGAAAGGATAATATTTGTAAAGACAAAACGAATTCAAACGTTCTAAAAAAACTGATTGCGATTTAGGCCAAATACAAAAAATAAGAAAAAAGCAAAATGTGTGACGCACATGCTTACCCTCTCACTCACTAGTCAGTCATCTCTGCTCAGCGCAAAGATTGAGTGGAGTCAAGGGAATGCAGAGATGATACATGTTTATTTAAAAAGCCTCATCGTCATCGTCGAATATGACGGACCTCCATGGGGTGAGGATTTAAAAAGCGTTGACGAGATAAAAGGAAAATAATATCGGCCAAGCTCCTGAAGCAATTTACTTTAAGAAATAAGTTACCCAATCGTATAACGGTTCTTTGAAGAATTTAGACAAGTCTTAAGTGTCCCTCTCTCGGGGCTGAGCATTTTGGATTTTTTTTCTTTAAAACATACATGCAAAAGAAGTTGGTAGGGTTACCGTTCGAGAAACCAAAATGGGAGCCAGTTTTTGTTTTTACGAGAAAAGCAGGTTAGTCAGAAAATCTACGAAAAGGTTTTTAAAGTCGTTGCCGATTTCATCAATATCGTTTACTCAGGGTTTAAATCACTGGAATAGAAGAAAATGATTGACTGTAATACTCGTAGTTACAGTGATAGTGAGAGAGAAAGAGAGAGAGAGAGAGAGAGAGAGAGAGAGAGAGAGAGAGAGAGAGAGAGAGAGAGAGTGAGTGAGAGAGAGAGAGAGTGAGTGAGACAGAGACTTGGATCGACACGTTGTACGAAACAGACATTATTACTTGCTTCTTTGTGACAATGAAACAACAATTCAACCTACACACTCAGACAGTGGTACATTTTTATTAAAAGTCTAAATCCTGTTGGGATGACGGCATTGCTGAGAGCAACCATTGTTGTTTTATTACACTTTTTTTTGTTGTTGACAGAAATGACAACATTCAGATGCATGCAAATGATATTGTACATGTAAATTGATAACATAAAACATCGAATATTTACAAAAAAAGACAAAGCATTTATGAATGATCATGTCAACAAAAGGTGGCTTTTCTTTTCATGTAGCAGAAAATGACAAGGGAGAAAAAATTAACGCAAAGTCTGTCAATGTTTAGGGAAGCTGGAAAAAGAGAGACTGGCTGGTGAAAGGTGGAGATAATTATTAGAAAAAAAAAAAAGAATAAAAAACCGAGAAATGGCAATGAGCAATGTGTTTGTTCGTGTGAAACAGTAAGGAGGAGAAAGTAAACACAGGTTTGTCTATACTTGCTGGGAACAAGCCTTTATTTTGTGCATAAGAGGCAGATGCCATGATGCATGGACAAAAGTAAAGGGATCCACTCCATATGTGTGAGATGCGTTTCCTTCAAATGTTTGCTACCATTCTGTCTGAGAGGGGAGAACGTGGAGTATGTTTGTTTGCACTTCTCACTACAACCACTATATTTCCCAATGAAAGACTTCCTGAAATGGGTTAGAAGCCAACGACTGTCTTTTTCCTTCACGTTATTTGTGCTACTTTCCATCATGGAAATTGGATAAAGTCAAGTTTGCTTGACTGCTTTGTGAAAAAATTTTCAAATTCTGCTTTTGAAGATCAGAAAGAAAAATGTCAGGTATGCACATTTTCACTCAACTGCTTTTGCATGGAGCAAGTTTAAAAACATCATATTTCAATGAGAATAAAGTGTAACACTTTCTCTACGATATCAAGAGAATAGTTCCACTTTGTGCATGAAATTACTCATAACAGAGTACGCATACAGCTAATGAGAAATTAATAATTTACACTGAGACAGATTCCAAATGATATGGATTAAAAAAAAAAAAATGAAACCTTTCCTCTATTTCTGTGAGCTCACACAAGCTTCCCTTTCCTTCCAAGTCCGAATACCTGAGCACGTAAGGACATGTACACAATGTTTCCAACACCTGAAAGCTCAATATGACCCTCACATTTGCTTCCAATAAGAATGACGTCGACTGACTGCACACTCATAACGCCTTCCAAATCTACAGAGCTGTGTAATCTTCAACTGTTGCCAGAAGATTTATTGCTTTAATACTCATGATTTCTTGCTTACTTCAACTTTTGAAAATGTGATTTGTAAATACTGTTACAAAAAATACTGTCTATTCTAGCATTGCCTGTACTTTAAAAGCATCAATCAGTCAAGCACATAGGAAAAAAAAAAGAGAAGAAAGACAGTGCTAATTAATACATGTATAATGATTGAAACTAATTTTGCCAAAAACAATCCTTAAACTTACGCTCTCAATTTATAAGGCATTTCAGTTCAATGCAACACATTCCTTCCATACAAAATATTAGCATTTTAACAGTTGGTAAAATATATTTTTTCTTTAGTGTTGGAACTCAACGAACACATATATATTTTGAACTGCGATGTTACACAACTGTTATGTTTCAACATGTAACATTTTCACGTTGAAATTTTTTATGTTCAGATTGTAGACTTCTTCATAAACTTTGTTCTTACAGTCTTGGCACCAAGGAGTTGTTTCAGGAAAATTATCTGCTCACTCTCATTTTATTTAAGTCACAAAAAGATGATGGGTAAAATGAGAAACTTATGGCCCAAAATAAAAACTTTGGTGACAGTTTGATTAACCTTGAGAACCTTTGTGCTTTCTCTTAACTAACAAGTTTGAAGGCGTGCAAAACATTACTCTTTCTCATCATAGATCTTATCCACGTTTCAAATTAGAAGCCTGATTTTTTATCAGAGGCCAATGTCAAGAAAATTCAAAGAAAAATATACACATATAACTTAATATCACTGATATGACTAATACTAATATAATTAATTTTGCTTTGTACAGAAAATATTTTGATGAATTCTTTTCAAAATTTGTAGAACAATTGTGTTCACAACAATGCTTGATGCATGACTTTACAAGGCCCCTGTTTCACTGTTTTAATCAAAGTGTATGTAACAGAATCGACATTACATTCTGATTCCACACAGTGTGAACTGAATGACAAGCTTCCAAAAGCATTGGCTTGCCAATCGAGTTTACCTTCATCTGCTTTTAAAATGTACAAATTTTCATTTCATTTTCTATTTCAATTTTAATTGAGAAGTCATCTGTTTTTATGATTATTATTAATATTGGATTGAAGCACTTCATTGTACTTCAAAAACATATTTCTGAAAACAGCTAAAAACTGAGAAAATTTTAAATACATATAACAAATGAAATTATGTTTAATACAATATAAAAATTTCTTCATTTCATGTAGTAATTAAAGATGCATAATGTATCATCTATTCTGAGTTCTTAACTCATGTTTTTGATATTGCCAAAAATTGCCTCTCAGTCTCCACAAACGAAAAGGGAGAGTGAGGAGAGTAAATCACAATGTTCTTATAACTGGATAAGAAATGAAACTGCTTTTAGAGTGAATGCTCAGTAAACGACCTCCAAAACTTTCTTCACACACAATGAATTGTTGAGAACAAGAATTCAAAGCTTCCGAATGTGTTCAGCATCTATACGCATTATGAGGATGTGAATGAGATACATTACAGAGTTCCATATTTGTAATCTGACTGCGTTTCAAGTTGCACAAAAAAAAAAAACAATCATTTGTTATTCAGAATTACGAGCATGGAAAAATGAAAGGAAAACATGTATTTCACAGCTCAAAAAATAAAAAAAAAACAACAAAAGTTGATACATGTATAATTCCTGCAAAATGTCATGAAAGCAACAGCTTGCAGAAATAGTGGAAGATTTTGATTAGGTTTAGTGGCTCAATACAGCCACGTTTCTTTAGACATTTCTCGGCTTTACACAATCAGTGAAAACATGAACTCCACACACTCTGTAACAATCCATGTCAGCTAAAGCGACATTCAAGATGGAGCTAAATACTGAGTGTAAACAACCTGCTGTGACATATCACGAGACAATGTTCAAAGAAATAATAAAATCAACAACTCGAAATGAACATAGCACCACCATAGCAAAATGGGAGGTAACTTTCATGTGAACCATCAAAGTGATGCAACCTAAATTCAGACACGAACAGAAACACAAAACAGTTCATTCTGGCACCAGAAGACTTTTCCACTATGCTGGAGAAGTAAGTGGTCAATGTGGTCAAATAAAAATGTTATTTTCTGGTAGGGACGAAAGAGGCATGCTCAATAGCTTTATTTAAAAAATAACATGGAAGCAAGCAGGTCTTAAAATGGACTCCACAAGCTGATCATGGAATATATAGAAAGGCTGGCAACATCCAGTTTGAAACAAAAAGTCAGTTTGCTTTATTTCTTGTCTACTTCCCTCAAAGAATTATAACCAACTCGTAAATCAGTCATATCAGATCTAATCTCCCAAACATTTACTCAACAAAAAATGCAACAAATCATTAGAAGTGTTCTAAGCACAATTTACAAGATTACAAGTGACCCCTTTGATGTCAGTAATGATGCCCTGGGAACTAAATTGGTCCAATCTGTGCATGCACAACTATGATCCATACCTCCAATACTACTAAACCCATGTTCTTTTTAATTGAACAAGTCTATTTGAAGACAGAGACACAAAAAATGACCTGTGATACATACTACACAAGCATAAACTTTTAGAACATAATAGTCTAAACAGGGAAAAGGAAACCACAGAAATTTTTTTTTAAAGTACACGTCTAAATTCTATATATTATTATCTCAACTCCGTAAAGCTCTAATCATATTTGTTCCTTCATTACACTGCACCCGAAATATTTTTGAAAATCAAACCTCAAAGAAAAAAAAAAGAGGAATGAAGCCAAGAAAGACAAAGAAGGATGGTGAGAAGAGATGAGACATTTATAAAAGACAAAAATAAATAAAATTGTCATTAAATTAAGATGCAACAAATTGTTCATTCACTGATTGTGAACATTGCCTCAGTTTCTTCAGCTTTAAAGTTGAAACATTTTCTTTTTGTTTTGCCATGTGTTTCTGTACATAGCACAGCACAGCAGCAATTGAAGGAGAGGGGAAGGAAAAAGGGAGGTTATCATTCAGCGTTGTATCAAGTGATATGAGCTTAAATCATCAGCCCAATAAATAAATGACAAACGTTGAACGCACATAGTTAGAGGAAGTTCATAAGTTAAATGAAACACTACACATTTTCTAACAAGGTTTCAACAAATATGAATAAGAACGTTCAAGACTACTCAAACACCAATTCTCCTCCATGTTACTAACCTTTTATTTTCTAAATAATGATGCCACCTTTCCTCATAGCAAACAAATGGATGACCTTTCCTTATATCAGTTCTCAACTTTCAGGAGACACAATTTTACAGAAAGAGAAGTACATGAGCAGCTTGGGATACAGAGAGGCAAAATACAAAGCGTTTAGTCCATAAAGATATAGAAATACAATACTAAAAGTGTACAACAGTAACATTGCAAAGTCCCACATCAGGGAAAACTGAACTGTTGAAATAACTCACTGTACAATATTGTCGAAAAAAAAAGAAAAAAGAAAAAAAGCAATGATATATTTGTATAAGTATATATGTTTAAAAATGTTGTACAAGTAACTTCCGATATGTCACAGAGAAACAGCAGATTGGTGTAAGCTGGTTCAGTAGGGTTCATACAAAATGACTAGACAAAATCAGTAGTAACAATGCAAAGAACAATCTTCTTGAAATGAGGCATTCAGCATAAAGTAAGTTTTACTTTAAGTACAGCCATTCCCACAGCTAGCAAAACAAAAGCTTACTTTTACTTCAGTTGTTTGATGCAAGGGCTGTTTTTTTTCCCTTTTTTATACAGACCGATGAGGGGCTCCAGCCATCACCATGAAATAGACTCAAAAGTTTAACCAATACAAAAAATTCAAGTACAATATAAATAGGCATAATCTAATAACACCAATCACTTTACATCAGCTAACATAAAAAAAAAGTAACGATACCACAGTGGAAAGTTCACCTGAGAGATTTCATTACGCTCACATTGCATATTGCTCTTTACAGGGACCCGCACTCTTTATATACATGTACATCATTAGCCATTATGTGCACCACTGCAGCTCAACCTTGTAAGAATACCTGTAGTCACTAAAATACTTGTTGAGGCTCCTTTGCCTTTTTTTTTTTTAATGTACACTGGTGCTTTTTGGAAAATATTCCCAAACTATTTTTCCCAGACCTAAAAATATCTGACCAACTATAATACATGTATGTTAATTCGAAAATTCCGTACTTCAAATTCTAACAAACAACCATTAATGTATGAGAAAATTAAAAATGTTAAAAGGGTGTCTCAAAATCAATGTGTCGATCAGAAAATACGTTTTTCTTATTCTTCTCAAAATGTTAACCACAAATATACAGGCTGTAATTTATTGCAGCATAACTTTTATTATGTAATTCTAAAATGATGGAAAGGAAGAGAAATGCACTTATTACGTACTCTAAATTCATAATAATTATGCAAATAGTTTCTTTTCTTCAATATTAATTTTTTTAACTTTTACACACAGAAATGCTATTTAAGAGCTAGATTTAAAAAGAAATTGGCAATTATGTGTTTCTTTCTAAATGAGAGCTTTTAAAGTCTAGAAATGTTAGAACAGGCAACTGACCCCGAAAAAAAACCCCCAAACAATTCTTTTACATTGGTTTGATTTAAATATATATATCTTAATCACATTGTGTTTAACTGTATCCATAATTGAATTGTTTTCTCTTCTGCAGTAAGTCAAGGTTCATATCCATTAAGAATGTATTTGTTTTCTTTTGAAGAGTAATCTACACAGAATCAACAAAGACAAGAATTTCATGCTGTCAACAGCACTGAGAAGCAAGATGCTGAAAACCACCAGCTTGAGTGGATCTGTATCTGCTTTTTTAAAAGTTTTGATCAATAAATGAAGATGAAGCATACTAATATAGACGGCATTCCTGATTTAATTTAATTTTGTGATCAAATTCCTAATTACTGGTGTTGATTTTTTAAGCGTGCTGTATCCATAGACAAAAAAAAAGAACAGATTAGACATTGCCACTGTGACATCACGAGCAATCTTAACAGCATGAACATAGAGAGAAGCCTCATAGGGGTCAATCTGGCTTTCTGCCACGCTGGTTTTATTGTAGGCAATGAGGCTTATCAATCAAATTTTAAATATATTATGTACTGTAACAGAGCAATGAATAGTTACATGCTCCTTTGATTATATCAAGTCAACATGCTAACAGCATAGCTTGGTCTCCAGTGTAAAACCATTAATGGCAAATGTTCTGTCTTTGTCAAAATTCTCTGCGATTTCCCTACAGCAAAACACACAAGCTGCTCTTCAGATTCACTTGCATTTTCCAGACTTAAGTAAGAGATTTTTCATTCTTATTTGAATCTCAGCAGGACTATTTAGATAACTGCCTTTAAACAAAGAGAAAGAACAGTTGAACATACAATAGTACTTGATCACTCTGTCAAGTTTTCTTCTTCGACACATTTCTTTTTTAAATTTAAGACTAACATACTCTGTAAAAAACAACTCAGAAATACTGCACCTACATTTGTGTTTTTATAAACCATGAAAAAAAAAAAAAAAAACAAAGTTTGTTTCTCTGGATTTAGAGGCCCTTAAATTTCAATTGTAACTTTCAAATCACTACATAAAATATGACACCAATAACTGAGTAATACTCAATTCAACCCCTCAAGACTACATCCCTTCCTTGTCATTCTAAAAAAAGAATTTTGAAATAACTTATAAGTGTGGAAAAAAGTAGCGAAATTGTACAAATTTATTCTATCAGACTGTGTGACGTGACCACTTTAGTTATGCAATGTTCAATGACTACGGACATAAATTAATACTAAATAACCAAATGGGATGACAAATTCATTTGGCCATGGTGGTGTAATGTAATATGGAGGTCAGACAATTCTGCCTAGAAGCTGGCACAAAAAAGAACAGTGCTTCTAAATTATAAAGCACTATGTAATAAGTAGCAACAAAGCATTCTCTATATATGCATATATATAACATGTTTCAGTTATAAAATGAGGCAGACAACAGTTCAATTTGAAATGTAATGAAGTACATTGCTTTACTTAGCCATCATTGCACTGAAATCCAGTCAACGGTGGTGATTATTCTACAAAACTGGACAAGATTGACATAATACACTTTGGAATCATTTGTACGGAGGTCACATGTTCCATTAAGTATTTAACATGCTATGAATCTCTGCACTACACCAGTTGATCAATTATCATAATAACCAAATATGTTCACAAGGGGTATCTTGGCACAACAGTCTTATTACCATAAGTCATCCTAAGATAACATCAACATTTCCATCCAAAGTCATATATGTTATTTGACATCCATTGTAATAAGACAGGAATAAAGGCAATCTATTCAGTTCTCACTGATACAGAAAGCTAATTAAAATAACTATATGAAAGAATAAACAGGATAAAAATAAATGCAGCTGTCAAAACCATTTATAGGAGGAGTCATCAATATTTCTTTTTATCCAAAGCTACAGGCTTCTGAGATTCTTAAGTATTATAAGGGGATGAAAGAAGCATCTGATTTGTTTACCAATGCCCAGGACGACACTGTTAGGTTGATGACTAATCACTAAACTGAAGTCTGTTCCCAAAATTGTCTTGAAAACAAACCACAACCACTTTATAAATCTGGATGCACAAGTTTTGGAGGTTCTCTTCTCTTAAAAACAACCCTTTTTGTACTTAAATATCTGACAGAGGAAAAGAACATAGAACTTGCGAATCTTTGATCCATCACAATTCTTGTTCAAATGTTCCTTAATTTTTACGAAGCAACATGCATTTGAATTGATTAAATAAACCTGTTCATTTTACGACCAACATAAGAGATTAGAACAAAATGCCAGATCAAACAGCAACTGTTTTGTGCAATCCTTCGAAAAGATTCATCTCGCAGTTTCATTCACACCTCTGCTCAATGTCAAAACATTGGACAGCAGTTCCTTTAATGACTTAGAGGTAATAAGTACTCGCCGCTTAATCAGTCAGACCTTAAAGTACTGCGAGCATTCTCAGACTCAGTTGTCAGGTGGACCCTGGCCCAGAGCCCCAAAGCCTTGTCCATCCAAGCCTGGTGTGAATCCCATGCCTGTGGGATGGGGAGGGTAGCCGTAGCCTCCACCCATCATTGCAGGAGCCATCATAGGCCACATGGTCCCTCCCATGGTAGGAGGTGCCGGGGGTGCAGGTGGTCCCATCATCAGTGAAGACATACTCGGATAACCCAGAGGAGTCTGTGGATAGCCCATCATGCTCTGGGGTGCCATCATTGGTGGTGAGAAAGGGAGAGAACTGGAGGTAGGATAGCCTGTGCCATAACCTCCGAATGGGCTCGTGCCAGCGTAAGCGCCAGCTACACTAGCGCTGGGACTGCTAAATGCACTCATGGAGCTGTTGTAGTTTAAACCAGATCCACTAATTCCACCAGCTCCGTCTAGTCGGAATGGCTGAGGAGCGGCAGGCAAACCAGGAGCCGCTGAGACTGCACTAGAGTGGGCCCTGAAAGCACTGCTGCCTAAACCACCATCACCTCCAAAACTGGGAATATTCAGGGGCGTACTGGATAAGACGCTGTTGCCACTTCCAAGATCAGCAGAAAGTGATCCTCCAAAACCACCTTGTCCGACAGAGGAGGGTTTTGAAACAGAGTTCAATAATCCTGACCCTAGATTCGAGAATGGCAAACCCGCGTTTGTTCCACTGGACATGTCTGTTGACGGAGAGAAATTCAGACTTCCACCTCCACCGCTGTTACTGCTACCATGAGACTTGCTGGTTGGTCGATTGTTGGAAATGTCCATGAAGCTCTTGTTGACATCAGGTGTGCTGGCTGTCTTTTGTGGACTAGAGGTAGGAGGAGGAATGCTGCTGCTGTTGCCACCCTGCTGTTTGCTATTGGTGGGAAACTTATTGGTACTAGGGCTATCTCGTGATGCAGAAGCTGAAGAATTTTTTGAACTTTTGCTCTTGCTTCGGCTTGGTTTGCTGGGAGGCGGTGTGGGTACCGACAGAGGTGTGGGTTCTGATCCTAGAAGAGTTAAAGAGAAAGGACTATTGTCAGTGCTACTCGCATCCATCCCACCCAAGTTCCTGTTCTGCTGGAAAGCAGGAGACCCACTGGAAGAGGATGAAGACTGAAGATGATTCTGCTGTTGCTGTGGTTGTAGAGGTTGTTGAGACTGATTCTGAGGCTGTGCCGTGAAGGGACTGGAAGTTCCACTGCCTTCCATGTTAAAGAGAGCTGTGGAGGAGGAGGAGGTTGGGGGGTTTCCTGGCTGGTGCGAAAACCCTTGTTGGTCTCCGAGCTGCTGCTGAGGCATGAAAGAAGACTGGGAGGGTCCTCCAAAGTTGGGAGTGAAGGGGAAAGGGCCCTGGTTCGCCGCGTTGTGGAAGGTGCCATTGCCACTGCTGGAACTCCCAAATGGAGGGGGCCCAGCCTGCTGGTTAGGAGTGCTATTCATTCCAAAGTTGTTGAGAGGTGGAGAGCTGAACTGAGACTGGGGTGGGTTCGGAGTAGAGTTGAACATCAAGGGGTTTGAAGGACCCGGCTGTGATTGGTTGGGCCCGGGCATGTTAGGAGCCATGGTCTGACCGAAGGGGCCACCAGCATTGGGCATAAAACCTGGGTGCATTCCAGACATGTATGAAGACATTGGGTTCTGCATTGAACCCATCATCGGGCCACTCATACCATAAGGGGGCATATTGCCAGACATGTAGGAATTATTCATGCTGTTGTTATAGCCTTGGTTGTTGTTGCTGTTGTTATTACTTTGTTGTTGATTACTGAAGCCTCCATTCTGATTCTGCATGTCATTTGCCATTGCTTGGTTACCAGCCCCCATTCTGTCACTTCCTTGACTCGGCATCATGGGCTGTCCTGAGTTCATATTCAACATCCTGTTTCCAAAGCCGGCACTCGCTGATGCAGTAGTGACTCCGCCCGAGTTCAAGGGTGAAGATGATGTTGTTGTAGCCATTGACGGGGCTGAACCAAAGTTGTTTTGCCACATGCTGTTCAAGTCTGGGAAGTTTGAAGACTGTTGTTGCTGGGGCTGACCACCAGTACCTGAGGTGGACAGACTATGACTAGTGGGTGCACCTGGTGCCTCAGACGTGGACCCAGAACTGCTTCCTGTAAAACAAAAGAAGTATCATCAGAAAGTTTGTAAACAGCTCAGAAGATGTAAAATTCAATGTTTAAAATATCAGCTTTAAACCCCCCACCCACCCTCTTCCCTCTACATCTTACAAGTGATCACAGTTTTTTAGCAAAGAAATGTGCTGAGATAAGAAGAGTGCGAATGCTTGCTCATTGTTTCTCATGCATTGTACAAAATTAGAATATTTCCTGCAGTAGAGTATTGAGAAGGGATACACTACAAAAGAGTTTACTCTCCTATGAAATGCGGATCATGCAAGTTTTGTCTGTCTTTTTCCTTTCCCCAAATATCACTGATTTTATCATCCCTAACTTCACACTTTGTAATCAATGTCGGGACTTAAAAAAAAAAACTGGCTTAGCAAAACAAACCACCTAACACAAGCTCAAACTCATTAGATAGTATAAGTATGCCTCACGATCAGACAAAGAAAACTGTGAGGATTCAAATTTTCTAATAGCCCTTTCACTCAAAGTAATGTTTCTTTTGTGATTGTTTCTGTAACAATAAAACATGGATCATGGGAATGTGGCTGCCCAAAAGATGGAAGATATCAGGAAGGGATTTTTTTTAAATAGAAAGGAGGTGACCATGGACACACAGACAATAATAAATAATAGTAGAGAAATTAATGAACAGATGTGACGATGACTTTCAGGCTTGGATTGACACAAATGATTTAGAAGTGTAGTCATAGCCAAACAATACTACTAGTAGAGAAATTGACACTGCAGTTCACACACAGCAGACCAGAAAGCATTCTAATCATTACAAATGAAATAGAACCTTACCTGACTGTGCCTCAGTAAATGTGCCAGAGCTTGACGTGGTAGTGGTCACACTGCTGGAGGACGTCAGCAAGCTGACAGCACCTTTCTTTCCATCCTCTGCATTAGTCCCTGTACTAGTTGATGCACTGTCTTTCGCTTTGGACTTCTTGGATTTGGTACTCTTCGATGGCCGCTTGGTTCCCATGGAAACCACAGGTTTGGTCGGCATGATGACAACTGTGCCCCCACCAGGTGAAGTGCTGGCTACAGTGGACGACTGGTTTATTTGCTGAGGAGGCCGCGGTGTTCGAACTGCCAGAGACGGCAGAACGATTACGGGCATTTTTGGTCGATCAGATTGGGTTGCTCCATCACTCATTTTCTTTTCATTTTCTCCATCTTTTCCATCACTTTCTTTCTCATCAGAATCACTAGCAATGAGACTTGCTAGAGACACTGGCTTTTCACCAGTGTTGGTTGAAGATTTAGTCGAGGTAGATGAGGTTGTAGTTGTGGAATCTGTTCCTTTAACACCTGCTGTAATAAGGAAAAAAACCAATATATTTATTGTACATTTCTGATTTTTAAAAAAACAAACCAAAAACATTACTGATTTATCTAGAACTAATTTCAACTATGATCTATTATTCTCAAATTTTCCTCTATAAAATTATCAATGAAAATGAAAGCTTTACATATTCCTTTTGTGGGATCATACGTTCTAGTTTACTAACTCACACCTGGATGGGGTGAGGAAAAATCATAATGAAAAAATGGTAATTCAGAACAGATTGGCTAGAATCTGAACCACGACTTAAAGGTTAAAGTTCAGCAGTCTAACAACTCAACTGCCGAGGCCAGACCATTATTGCTACATGTATTATAAAATGAGCTCAAGCCTATTGTTATTGTGGGCTGAACAATAAAAGTATAAGGTCTCTATCTGCCTATAACTCCCCTTAGCTCTGTAACTTGCTTCCAAAGAATAGTAAAGGTCAGAGTTCACACACTGAAGAATGTAGATGGGCCAATGCCAACACAAGCAGTTTTCTTGTTATTATTGGAAAATATATCAGGATATTGAAAGGCTTAGAGGCACAACAGATGATTAAGGCATTTGACTCCCAATCTAAGAGTCCTGGGTTTGACATAGAGAATGTGTTGTGTCTTTGAGAAGGAAACTTTACATCAATTTTCCTCTCTCCACCCAGTTGCAAACTGGGTACCTTATATTCTGCTGGGGAAGTAAACCTATGACAGATAAGCCTCCTGTCTAGGAGATGTAAAAAAAAAAAAATTAACTATTCAGTTTCATGCTACTGAAACCAGGATAATTTCAGCTCTATCGACCTTTTTACACTGAAAGCCTATGATAACAAAGCAGACTACAGAGACAAAAAAAAAAAAAAAAATCACAGCCAAAATATACTTAATGACAAAGCATACATGTTATCCAGGTGTATTGAAATGTATTCAGATGTACCTGCTTTGAATATATTTGGTCTGAGAGATGTGAGTTTACTGGTCTGTCCATACGGCAGTGTTCTGATGATGCTGCCACCTCTGGCCATGCTCAGAGGAACACCTTTCTTGTTACTAACAATGATTATAGGGGGTTTCTTTCCACTAGCAGCAGAGCTCATCGTAATGCCTGGGGTAATAAACACTGCAAAGACACAGGATATCAGCAAATAAACACTGCAAAAACACAATATCAACAGAATGAGGAATAAAATGCAGATGATCAAATAGTCAGATCTTATCTGAATTTGTGCATAATGTTTTGAGAAAAACAAAATACAATAATAAGAAAAGAAAAATGCATTGAAGACGTTTTTTTTACATTCTTAAAATGCCTTCTTTTACGCACAAAATTATAATTAACAAAATTAAGTCCTTTATACAAATTTCTTATAAGTATAGTATGTGATCGAAGAGGCACATAAAAAATGTTTAAAGACATAATTTGATTGAAGGTCTTATGTTGTATTTCAATATCAATAAGTGCAGTATGTTCTCTTATGAGGTATGACCATAAAGGTAAGCAGCAACCTACAAATAACATATATATATATATATATATATATATATATAGAGAGAGAGAGAGAGAGAGTAGAGAAAGAGAGAGAGAGGGGGGAGGGGCAAAGAAACAAAGAATAATGCTGACAGGAGAAATTAAAGAAAGAAAAGAAAAGGCTCAGAAGTCCGCTGACCTTGATTGCTGCCAGCTGAAGTGAGAGTGGTTGTGGCAGTGGTCACTACTGATGACCCAGTCCCAGCCAGATCAGTGAGTGCTGATCCTGTCTTGGAGCGGACGGCAAACATTTTTCCATCATTAGTGCGGATATAAACCCCTTTTGGTGTCTTTATGACCAAGATCTTTTGCCCAGCAGTAATCTTGTTGACAGGCCCAGCTTGAGTACCCGTGTTTGTGCCAGGCAAGACAATTTCTGAGAAAAAAAAAGTTCAAACGTTACTAAAATTAAACAAAAGTAATACAACAAGAAGAAATGTGTTCTTTTTTTGTTGTTGTTATTGCTGAAATAAGATATACAAGTAATAATGAGAAAATACCTGATACTAAGTGATTAAGTCAAAATTTGACCAAATTTGTTCTGGCCTGTATGATCTATTTCAAAATGCAAATTCAAATTTCACCACTGATATGTTTAACAATTGGTGTATCACTGTTATGTAGGCAACTAGAATAATGATTTAACTTGACAAATTTCATCAACAGAAATGAAACTTTGACACAAGGTGGTCATAATGGTGAGTGATTGTTTGATAGACATGATTGTTGAACAGACCAGACCAGCCTACAACATGATAGTCTAACACTGTCAATGTGAACAGTTTAAAAAGTTCTTATTTCTTTACGAGCTATTCCACCCGTTCAAGGGATCATAATATTGTAGTTCACCAAAGTATTACCAGTGGACAGCCAGCATTGTAAAAAAAAAAAAGCTTGTAAAAATGTTGCTGAAATATTCAGCTATTTTCAAATCTGTGTGGCACGGTGGCTGAATGGTTAGAGTGTTGGACTCTTAATCAAAGGGTTCAGGGTTCGAATCCGGGATGTGACCATGTTGTGTCCTTGGGAAAGACACTTCACTATTTTTCCTCTCCCCACCCAGGTGCGCACTGGGTACCGGCATATTCTGCCAGGGAAGTAAACCTAAGACAAGACTAGCGTTCTGTCTAGGAGCTCATGTAAAAAAATCATCTGTTCGATTCACGAACGAAACCAGGATAAGCTCCGACTGTATGGGACTCATAGGCCTGTAAGGAACTTTACTTTTTTTTTATTTTCAGATCTAGGTCTTAAACCGCTTTTAGTACAACAGTGTCAGTAAAAGAACGGGTACCGGAGCCAATTTGACTACAGTCATAGCTCCAATGATGTGTGAGAACAGCAGGTTCAGTATCTACTTCTATATCTGCTTATTTACCATTCATTATCTTATTCATGAACATTAAGTATTTTATTTTGGAATGCATCTCTACACAGATTAATATTTAATTATCTTTGACATGAATGTAATGCAAATAAATCACAATGAACAAAATTGACCCTGAAGGACCACTCCTCTTTTTCAATGTCATTAGTTATTTTATCACTTATAATATTATAAAATGCACTACGATGTTTATCTCGTAGCCATATGAATTTTTTTTCTCTTTTGGTAGTAGTAAGCCAACTCAAAATTAATGTAATACGATTCTGCCGTTTCAAACAAATTTAGACCTCCAATATCCTACAATACGGGTTAACACAAAAAAGATGAAGTCATTGTTAGGGTCCATAGCCAAATTCCTTGTGAAAATTCAAGGTTTTTTCCAGGTTAAGAGTCTAGTTTTCAAGACTGCACTTGAGGATCTCTAATATGTGAAATACATTACAGTGCATGCCTGTGAACCATACATAAAAACCAACGTAAAATTACCAAAAATGACCGTAGATGTGGCTGCATTCAAACAAAGGCTACAGTTTCTTGCGTTTCCTTTGACCTTGTTTATTAGGCCTTGAAAAATGAAGTTGGTTTTTCCAGGTTTTCAAGGTCTGCTACGACCCTGCATTGTGTCCAACAGGAATATAATCTTGTAGATATCAATGTCCGTGCTCACTGACCTGTGGTGGTTATGACCTGGTGAATGGTGACACCTGGTCTCAAAGGTTGACCTCCAAACTGTTTGATCTTGTCTCCAGCATTCTGAGCTGGGGTGGAGATCATTGGCCTCACACTGGCAATAGGTCTCACAATTGGACCACGCCTGAACTGGGCATAGCTGTGTAAGAAGAAACAAAAATAATGGAGGGTTTGGGATTTTTTTGTTGGATTTTTTGGGGGGCTGTGGTAGTCATGTTTACTTATAATTCTGTCTCTATAAATGGTGTATATTCATTTTGCTGCCACAATTCTAATATTACAGATAATATGGAATATATTATTTACTTACTTACTTACTTACTTTATCTGTCCCCAACTCTACCTTTCGGTGTATGGGTTTGTTTTAATGATCCCTTTC
>JBDFRD010579716.1:0-17351 GCA_039654405.1 Bullina lineata | reverse complement strand
ATTTTGAAGATCTTCAAGAGTTACTGATGAATGACACTTTCGAATTAGAAAAAGTGATCCAGGCACAAAGCGAAACATCTGATCATTCGGTTATCTGTATTTGTAGCATGCCATACTGCACTTAGAACTATTGATCACCTTCCAGATATGATAAATGAACTTGGAGAGAATAGCATTCTTGGAAGCATGCGTCTGCATCGGACTAAATGTGCATGTTTGATAAAGAACGTAATCTCACCCGCCCTGAAACTTGAACTAAAAAAAGCCATTAGTGGTAAAAAATTTGTTCTAATGGTGGATGAATCAACAGACGTTAGTGCTCAGAAATTACTTTGTGTGACAATTTCATTTAGGCACGATAATGACGGCATCCAGAGTGCTTATTTAGGTCTCATCCCTGTGACAGAAACAAACGCAGACTCCTTATTTTCTGCTTTGGAAATGGCTTTGGTGAACTATGATATATGCATTTAGAAAACTGCTTTGCCAGTGATGGTGCAAGTGTTATGGTTGGGGTGAATAATAGTGTTTGGACCAGAGTCAAAGCAAAATCGCCAGACTGTGTGCAAATGAAATGTATCTGCCATTCTCTAGCTTTATGTATTCAACATGCCTTTGAAAAGCTGCCATCAAATATTGGATTCTTATTAAAAGAAATCCCTGCTTGGTTTTCTAAAAGTGGACTCAGGCGTGAAAGGTTTACAAATGTTTTCGATGCCATAAATGCTGACAACGATTTAGAAAGTGGAAAATCACATCCAAGTCCGTTTATGAAGACATCCCAAACACGTTGGTTAGTGAGAGGGAAGGTGATGTATAATATTTTAGTGAACTGGGATGAGCTTGTCGGGTATTTCACCATTGCAGAAGTGGAGAGTAAAGTGGATTGCCGTTTTAAAGCTCGGCTGATTAAAGAGATGATGCAGGACGTCTCCAATCGCCTCATTTTTCAATTCGCCACCCCCATAGTGCAGGAATTCGAGAGAGTAAATGCCATGTTCCAATCTGAGAAAGCCGACCCACACTCCTTGATGAACGAGTTAGGCATGTTGAAAGGTAGACTGTACAATGTAGCGGGATCAAAGAAGCCCATTGAAGAATGCGATTTTGGCTACAAATTCGTTCACGAAATGCAAATTCATGTTGATTCGATTCTGGGAGAAGATAAAAAAGGACTTGAACTTCAAAAAATGACCAACTTGAAAATGAGATGTCACAATATGCTGGACGAGGCTATGCAACAGCTGGAAAAAAGACTTCCTCCGTCAATGGATATTTTCAAGGGGTTAAGCAGCCTGAGCCCAAACATCGTCCTGTCTCAAGTTGATCGAGCCAAATTTGAAGAACTACCATCAAAACACCTTATGGGGCAGCACTGTGAGGCAATTGAAGAGCAATATAGGCGGCTGATATTTGTGATGTGGAATGATGAGCCAGCGTTCAAGACAACGGGATTGCCAACGGACACGGTCACATTTTGGGAAGGAGTCTGTTTGACACCTGGGTTTAAAGAACTAGCCCAGTATGCATTGACTTGCCTGATAACGCCTTTCAGCAACGCAGGGATTGAAAGGGTTGTCTCTGTTGTCAATGCAACTAAGACCAAACAAAGGAACAAACTTGGGCTAGATTCGCGTGATGCTATTATCAGAATTAAGGCATATCTTTTCTTCAAAGGCAAATGCTGCAAACATTCAAAGTCACAGAAAAGATGTTAGATTTGTTTTCATCAAGGATATATGAAACAGCATTTGTTGACGACAATGCTGAATTGACGGATTCATGGTTCGCCATGGAACCACTGTAAACGCACATTTCCAACATGCTCACCCTCGTCTCCACACAAGGGGCATGAATTTGCCTGTCACTGTTTCTCCTCGCCCAATTCTAGAACACACGAAGTGAAGGAAAATATTTCTCATAGCTACTTTTCAAAAAAGCAATTAGGACCAGACGAGGATTATCTTGTTGAGGTTGAAGATATTTCAGAAAACAGTCCACATGATGACTTCTCAGATGGGGTTGTGTTTTAAAAACTATCTGACTGCCACTCTTTTGCTGAACTTCAGCATGAATTTGATGGTTTGTTTCTCAAGGATCTATATGGATCAAAAAGATCAGTCGTGGGAACACGATTACCAATAGATAAGTTGGCCAAACAGAATATTCCAAAGGATTTGAAAACATCAAAACTGCACTTTCCGGTTGAAGTCCGGGCAGATGGCAATTGTTTACCAGCCTGTGGCTCTGTCTATGCCTTTGGTGAAGACATAAACCCTGAACTTGTCAGACTGCATATCATTATTATCATTCAGGAGTTAGTCACTTATCAAGAGTACTATCTTGATGAGAAAAATTTAGTGAAGGGCTACTGTCATCCAAGTAAGCCAGATGAAATGAGAAAGTCATATGCAATGTACTCTGATTATTTTATTCCAAATCAAACTTTGTCTGATGAAGGCATCAGGGACATCTATCAGAAAGAAGTATGGGCCCTATGCAAAAACAAAAGTTACATGGGAATTTGGCAAATATTTGCTCTCGCAAGTGTTCTTAAGATGCAAATAAGAAGTGTCTATCCAGACAAAGGGAGTCCAATGGTGCGAAAGCACCTCAATAGGAAAATCATTCCTAGAGTACAAGTGTCAGATGCTGAAGGCATGATAATGTGGACCTCCACAAGACGTGACAATAGCTCTATGTCAGCAATCTATTGGGTGCCAAATCACTTTGTCCCTATGTTACCAGTTTTCTTCTTAAGGTACTGCTACGTGCTGAAATTTGAGTTATACATGTAATATGTTGATATTCTAGTCTCCTGAAACCACCAATCTTTCCCTCAGTAAATCTTTATGACAATGCATGTACACCATAACATGTTTTTTTCGCTGAAGCTTTTTTATTTTACTATTCTGTGTAATTCTGATTTGTTCCTAAGTGCAGTCTGTAAGAATGTTTAAGATATTTGATGATATTTAGTCAAAGTTAAAAATTGTGCCATCTTTTCTGATGACTAGACAAGACAATATGATTTATTGTCTACATAGCATATGACTGTCGTCTCTTTTTTTCATCCAATGTCTTCTCTGTTACAAACGCTTATTCCCTCTGTAATGCTATGTCTATATATAGTGTCCCATCTCTTACACAGTGAGAAATGTCCTTTCTGTTACACATGATTGTCCTCTCTGTTACACCTCTGTCTTCTCTGTTACATCTTTGTCCTTTCTGTTACGTCACTGAAAATGTCTTGTAAACCTTTTTTTTCCACAATGTCTTTAAGTGGCTTTGCAAAACAAGCTATAGCATTGCACTTGAAGCCTTTTAAAAAGTATTACCCCTCAATATTGATTTTGATGAAAAACACAGGTGAAATTAGTGTTGAGAAATTTGTAAATGGCCGTCGGCTGGTACTTTCGAAGGCCTGCATGGATCTAATGTAGAATCTTCACACTGTTTGACCACTTTGTAAATATCTATCGTGTATGAGGATGATAAAAATATAAAACAGAAAAGTTGATTGCACACATGGAATTAGAGAACTTGTTTTTAAATAATGTAACAGAGAGGACATAAATCCCAGACTTCTGAAGGTCAAGGTCATTTAAATCATTAACGAAAAATCTTTAAGCTTTGGAACTTTGTGAGATAATGCAGAAATGTATAATGTGTATTCACATGAGTTTGTGTACAATTTGGATGAAAATTAAATTTTGAGAAATGAATTTTGCCTTTTGTCACTTTTTTTGAAAAACGCCCATATATGTTGTGATGTTGAGCAGATTTTTTTTAGTATTGGAACTTGTTGTTCAAGTTGATTATTACCCATTCATGTGTGTGCGTGTGTGTATGTGTATGCATGTGTGCATATATAATGAATTCATGCGTTTGTATACCTGTTATCTGTGCATGGTAACAAGGTCGGTGAAGGTATTGCATGTACATTTGCTGTATGAAGGAACTAAAACAAAACAAACAAAAAAACAAAAAAAAACCCATTAGTCTCAGTGCCATTAGTATAATTAATGCTTTTTTCATTTTGATTCAGGAAGTGATTGTTAGACATAACTTTCACTATGTCGCATTTACATACATTTTAGTATTTTCGTTGTACCGCCATTTTTCGGTTTGCCCCTTACTTGGCGGTATAACGAGGTTTCACTACATGTATATATATATTGAATTCAAATTAGATTGCCAGTAAGAGGAATAATCATTCAACTACAGCAGATAGAGGTTTCTCTCTCTCACAAATTTATTCCCATGGGTGTGCCCTTAGGTTTTGCAAGCATCACGTCTAGTTCTATTTCTAACAAGACCAAGCAAATAAATACACGTGATCACGTGACTGGGAGTTTGAATAAAGTAGAGGGAGGATACCTGTCTGTCCAAGTGCCGGAGGTAACAAGGTAAGTCCGTCAGGGTGTGTTCATGGGTTTGCCTGTATCATGTGTGAATGTGCGTGTGTGTGAGTGTGCGTGTATGGAATAAAGTGATGTTATCAAGATGACGTGGGTGAATTGAAGCAAACTGTCTTGTGGTCGGTATGTACTGGTATGTTTGTACAAGTGTCTGTCATGTTTGTTTGTAATTGTGTGAAAAGATCAACCTGTGAAATGCCTGGTTGCTTCTTAGTGTGTGTTCGTTTTTTTCTGCTTGACTTTCCGTGTTATCTATGCAAATTAAGAAACAGTTTTTTCACTTGTACCTAAGCTGAAGTGTACGATTCAGCTCTAATGCTCTTCATTTCTTTTTCAAGAAACCTCTCTTCAACTATCACTGTTTAAGATAATCCTGTGTACATATTTCACTCTTTCAAATCAACCTGTCTTAACTTATAGAATTACAGTAGAGTCCAGTTATCTCGAACACAATTCTCGGCCCCGTTTAATCTTTTCTTTGTATTGACGTCACGGAATTCTCGAACACTCAACACGTGTATCTCAAACCAATCTACGTGGTTCTTGGACTTTGCCCTTAGATTTTCATCGACAGAAAAGGCTTTTTGTTCAGCCGGTCCGCCCATCTTTCGACAAACCATGCGCGCAGGGCGGCTTTCGCTTGGAATGGATGAGTCGGGGGTGTTGGGAGCGCAGTGGGGTTAGGGGTGAAAGCGGTGCGACATTGTGTGACATGTGTTGTTAGCCTAGCCAGTGTAATGCACAGAAGTGGGCCTACTTTCGCACTGTATCACACGACTTATTGCTCACACGTAATATCGACGACTCATCGGTCCACTGAATGAAGAGATAAAACTAAACTGTCTGGCGTTAGAAAAGAAACGTCAGATTGTAGCTCTCGTCGATCAGAAAACACGTGAGAGCAAAACTGAAATTTGTAAACAGTTTGAAAAACAAAAGTCAACATTGTCAACCTTCACCAAAAAACGGGACAAAATCAACAGTGTTCGCAAGGGATGCCAACCGAACAGAAAGAAGTAACACACGGTAAAGTCTGATGCTATTGAGAAGGCTTTGTTTGTTTGGTTCCAACAAGCCCGGGCCATGTTCTGTTGTCTACCTTGGTTTTTTTTTTCTTTATTTCTCTCTATTACAAGTGTCTTCACGGAAATAACGAATTACGGATATCTCGAACACTATTTCCAATCCCCAACGAGTTCGAGATTTCCGTGCACGACTGTACTTCCCTTCTGATATAAGGAAACAGATGTCCTGGTCCCATAGATTTTGTTATATCACGATTCCACTGTAATACAAAAGAAACGTATTAAAAGATCACTTGCTCTAAAACCAAAAATGCTGAGTCAGGCTAGGGTTGGCCACTGCACGTCCTAGATCTTGATGGTGACATTCTTGTCTGCTATGCTCAAGTACTGGGAGCCAGTGGTTGCAGAAAAAGAAAGCCCATGAAAGAAACAGTGGGTGGTTTTTAGGCCTTCTTTGGATTTATAAATGAACTTTTTTCTTATTCAAAAGTAAACATGTAGTCTAAACGATTTTGTTTTAACCATTGTTAGCCGCAACTAAAATGTTCTGTACTTTGTTCTTTAATGTGAAAGTACTGACTGAATGAATGCCTTTGTCCTCAGCTTTATACTGTGGTTCATAATGTGAAGCAAACTCATGAGGTGCAGGAACTGGGAGAGACTCAAGACTTCATGGATGATGTGGATTACCTCTTGGACAGTCTCAGGGATACCAACTCGAAATCTATTCGCTGCCTTAGGTACTTATGTTTTTTATTCTTTTTTTTTTTTTTTTAATTTTCTACATGGATTGTGAAAAAGATGTATCTGATTGGGTTTTTTTTTGTATGTATTGCTGTTAAATGATGATCTTAAAAGTTCTATAATTTGTTGGTAAAGGATTGACTTTTTATTATTATGTCTGTTGTAAATGAATGGCTAAGCTGGATTTATTCTTGTGAAGTGTGTTGCCATGAATATCTGGTTATGTTGTTTTGTGAAGGGTATGCCAATAATAGGAACAGGGTTTATTTGTAACACAAAAGTTAAGCTCTGTATGAGATCATTTGTCCTGAGTGATTTTGTGCTTGCTCCATAGAGAAACTCTGAATATTATTGACTTGTTATGTAACAAGTACAGCTGTCCGTGTTATCTTTGGGTTATTTTTCGTTGGTTTTGTTTTGATTAAATAGTTCCTATCTCATACTGTTTCAGTTGTCTGAAGCTTGCTGGAAAGTGTATTATGCCTGCATTCCGTATGCATCTTAGAGCCCATGGCACTGTGACCAAAGTTTTCAGCCTGCTTCATGATGCCTGCTCAGATCCTGTGAGTCTTTTTCTCAACATCTTTTCAGATTGCAGTATGCTTGTTTCAGGTATTAGAAAACATGTAAAATCTTACTCTGAAATTATGTAGGATCGTTCATGACAATACTGTTGGTACTATGTTCACAGTTGATTCAGCTTAGGTTTTATAGATGGTGAGAGTTATAGCCTGGAAAGGGATGGGCGCCGCCAGGCTATTTACGCCCAAGACTCGCTGAAAAATGAACAGTACAGCAATGCAGTGCCCTACGACCCTGGAGGGTTATGGGACAAGACGAAGAAGAAGTTATAACATATCTGCCTTTTCTTCTGCTCTTCCTGCAATTTACAACCAGACTGACTCTTTCTTCCACTTTGTTAACAGAGTCTGGCACTGAGTACATCTGCCATGATGTTTATGTTGAGTCGAGATCGCCTGAACATGGACTTGGACCAAGAGAGCCTCAATTTGATGCTGAAGCTGAATGAGGTGGATGCCAGTGACAAGAGCGGTGGGACCACAGAGGCCAGCCTGAAGGAGCTGGAGAAGACAAAGCAGAGAGTCCAAGAGCTTCTGTCAGAACTGCAGCAAGAGACGAATGCAAGGGAGATTGACCTGGGCTTTGTTTCGGTGAGGAATTGTTAGAAGTTTGTGTCTCCGGTTATGGGGCTCTAGAATTCTGACAACTTCTTTAAACTTTTGAAAAAAAAAGTGGTTAGTATTTTTTTTTTAGTATTACAGTCAAAGTTAATTTGCTTTCATTCTGAGGTCACATCTTGACAAACCAATAATTATTTTGTGTAGGCATTTTTGTTTATTATCTTGATAATAAATAATTCTTCTGATTGGATTTCTACACATTAGAAAAGTGTCCTTATCTTATAAAACTCAACAAACATTTCCAGCAAAAGTATATGAATGTCATGAGGTCGGGTTCTCTCATCTTAAGCAATTAAGCCATGTCTTGATTTTTTTGGTTCTGATATCCAGACAGGAAACCTGGCAATGGAATCACTGCTAAGTTTAACATCGAGAAGAGCTGGAGAATGGTTTAAAGAAGAACTTAGATCTGCTGGTGGCCTTGATCACATTGTGGATTCTGGTTAGTATTTTTGTGTGTGAAATGTGTGCAGACATTTTTTTAAAATCTGTTAAACTTTTTCCTCTCTAGAACTGTGTGACTGTTCACATCACCTAAAAGCTAATTGCAGTTGAAATCGTCATTTTGTTTTCTAACTTTTTCAACAGTTTAAAGTTTTGAACATAAATTAAATTTTCGCTCTGCTGTCTCTTTCCTCTTTCCTAGTGACCGCATGTGAAAAAGCTCTTCCAGAAAATCTGGGTGACCACATTGACAAGGCTCTGCCAGTGCTGAGGAAGCTGGACAGATGCTTGAGAGTTTTGGAAAATGTGAGAGTATTTTTATTGTTCATGTTATATTGTTGTTGCATTTGGAGCAGTACCATATTTCTGGCCTTTCGCTTAATGTGTCAAAGTACTTTTGACATCTAAAGTAAAGCAAACTATTTGAGAGTGACTGTTGTATCGGTGTCATATGTAATGGTATCGTGTACCTTTAAGGACTTTAAGACGTTTTCAAATTCTCTTCTCCTTTATCCCTTTAATTCTTTTTTTTAGTCCAGTATTTCCAGTAAGAAGACAAAAAATAAAATGTTTTTGCTTTGCCTTCCAGATCAGTTTCCAGAATTCAGACAATCAGAACTATTTGATCTCATACAAGAATGCTGTTCTGCTTGCCTCTTGTGGAAGGTATTTTTATTGTAGATTTTTTTTTCTGATGTCCAGTTGCGTAACTGACTATGTATATTGTGTGATTAATTGTTTGTTTTTTTTATCTTTTTCTTTTGATGGCTTTGACTGCCCTGTCATGATTGGGCATAATTATTACAGGACAGTCAAGTAAGTACCATTTCCATATTCAAAATAATGGACTTTTCATGAATCAAATTAAAGGTACTATCATGACAATATTACTTAGAAGGATAGCAGATGACTGTGAAGACAGAAAATTCACCTGGAAGTTTTGTCAATATAGTTATACTCATTCAAGGGAAATAATGATTTTATAATGAAGAAAAAAAAGGAATTTACTGCACATGAAGAGATAACAAAAAAAGCTTAAAAAACGAAAGAAGTTTTTTTTTTAATACTATATTTACAAAATGGACAAATTGTATGAGATAAACTTAAATATAAGAGGAATATACATAACAAGGTAATCACATAATTATTCACAGTATTGAAGTGATGTTTTCTCTCTTTCTCTACGATTAGAACCCTGAGATTGTGCCAGGCATGTATGCCTGTCTTTAAGATACTGGAGAATCCAGAGGAAAATCAGGCAGTGAAGCAGCTTCCTGGTTACACCCTTCTCACCTGCCTTCTCGCTGTGCTTAAGGTGTTGCTCAACGTCACACATGAACACAGTAAGTATTTGGCTTTGGTGCACGTCAAATGCAAATTATTTTTTATCATCATGCTTACAAAACATTCCATGAGAGAAGGATATGGGTAATTTATCTTGTAAGTAATTCATGGATGAATTATGAATCAAAGCAAGTGAAGAAAATAAACTTCAGAACTTCTCTCTCACCTCACTCCAGTTTATTGAAGTTATGAATATCCAGTTTGCAAAAACATTTTCTTCAGTCCTAAGTTTGTTCGAAGCTGTTTCATTTATTTGGAGCTACTCGATACTCTTTATTCAAGCAACTTTTTCTGGACGTTGAAAAGTTAATAGATCTATCTTGTTGATTCGGTAGGATTTAGAATTAATAGATTTACGAATTACCCCAATTTCTCGCACACTAGTTTTTCATAGTAGCTGAATTCACTAATTAAATCATATAGGAATTGGTTGAATAGCTATGTGAGAAACAGATGAAATTGTGTGTTCTTTCAGATCTGGGCAAATTGAAGCCAGAGAAGGAAAAGAATTTAATGGAGACAATTCTGAAGTGCCTGACCAGCACTCAGTGGTGCATTCCCACAGAGCAGAGATTTGACTTGGCAGTTTTGGTAAGGCATGCAGCAGTTCATAAGAGTCAGTGCAGAGTAATGGCTTAGAAAAATGGGATGTTTTGGTTATTGGGTTTGTTGCATGCAGTGAAAAATAATCTGTCGCATGTCATGAGTTTTCATGAAATTCCTTCCTTAGATAAAGAATATTAGAATTGATGCTGCAGCATTTAATGAGGAGTGGCCATTTTTTCCAAAATGGGAATTGCCATAATCAAAACATCCTGGAATCAACTCGTTGAATATCTTTTCATTACCAAATACAGTAAATTAAAACTTTTTGTCTTGGTGAAATATATTCTTTCATCGTTAATTTTTTAAACTTTAGCTTAGCAAACAGTTAATTCTGAATGTTTTTGTCTAGCATTTCATTTGGAGGGGGTTTTGTTTATTTGATTGTCAATGTCTTTTGTTATACCTTGTGTATTGACTTTATATGTTTTAAAGTATTGTAGTAAAATTAATTTGCTTATGTGTGTTGAACATTGGATTTGACCTAGGATATCGTTAGTAATGGTTTTTACTTGTATTCATTTATTTTGGTGACGTATGCATATGTCTAACTTTTGATCATAAGTTTTGTCCCTCATATTGATTTTCATGACGTCCACAGCACTTGCTTGTTATGGCTATTCTTCTTGATTGTGAAACATAAAAAGCACTTTAGGTGTTCATTTTTGTTTTGTGTGGATGCTATTTCCTCACAGCCACTTAATTCAATTAATTTGACCATTCAAAATTCAATATTATAAATTCTTGGACATACAAATAACTAGCTCTTCATTTTTATCTCATCTCAGTGCCTGGGCATGCTCATCAACATGGTTGAGAATTGCAGCGGGAATCGCGGCATTTTAATGCAGATGAAAACTGTTGTGCGCAACACTGAGAAATCTCAGCCTCGGACTATGACAGCCCCTCAAGCTTTAGTGGAGGTATTGTTATCAAGAGCCTTTTATACAAGTTTCTTTGCAGAGCACCTTACACAATTTATTTATATTGTTTTTAGAGTTATAGGTTAAGGTGAAGTCATTGGGACTGCCTGAGAGAAAAGTTTGTCTGTTTAAGTATTCCAGTCCAATTTGTTCTGGTATCCTCTGGGGAAGCTCCTGCAGCTTGATACCATTAACTGTAGCTATAAATATGAAATATTGAATTGAATGTAGTTAGTGGTCACAAAAATAATTTATGAATAATGCTTTGATAAGCACTAAATGTCTTATTCATGATACAATTTAATGTCAATACTTTGAAAAGCTTAGAGAGAAAAAAATAAAAATGGTTACTTTTGAGTTATGTCCCTTTTCTCAGTGTTTGGCAATTGCCCTTTGAAATGAAGTAGGCAAAAACACATTTTGCCATCAATGAATAAAACATGTTGCATTGTTTGCATTTCCATGTGAATGATTTCAATTAACGTAAAACAGTCAATGTGGCAACGTGTTCTACTAAGAAAACAATGGCTTTCGTCTGTCCGATACAATCACAAATCTTCATACGTTGAGCTCTCTCGGAAAAGAATACACCATCTGTTTTAAAAGAAGCAGAGAAAAAATTCCTATGCTTCAACAGTCTTAAAAGACCCCCAAAAATGTCATAAAGCAAAATCTAAGTCTAAAAGTAAAGTTCACAGGGTGAAAGACCAGAAGAAGAAAAAGGTAAAGGCTTCCTTTTGTTTTTTTTTTTGTTCTGGTCAACGTGTCTGTTATTTCAACCCCTGAAGACAAATAAGTTTTTGTATAATTTGGGATAGCTCCTTTTATTTCTATTTTTCAGCTTCCCTGCAGTCTTTATCCACTTTTTTTCATCTTTGCAGTTATTCTGTGAACGTGAAGAGGCAGCTCGAGAAATGGAAGAAAATGCAGAAGGAACTCCTGATACATCCACTGCTGAATCTCCCAACAAGAGCGGAGAATGGCAGGAGTCGGATTCAGGAATCCAGTGGATTACCAACAACCTGAAGAAGGCTAAGGAAGAGCAAGCCAAAGCAAATCAATCCACATCATCTCAGGAAGCAAAGCAGGAGGAGGAGGGAAGCCAGAGCATTTTGGAGGATGACGAAGAAACTTTTACCAAAGGTTTGTGAGACTGAATGACAAAACATAATTTACTAAATAATATAAAATGGAGTAACTGTTTTATTATGCAGACAACAGCAGATATGAATTGGAAACATAAAATGGTACGGTTCACTTGAATTCACGTTCTTATAAATTTGATTTGTGTATTTTGTTCTGAATCTCCAGTCTTTTTCTTTTTTTCTCTTTTCACTTTAATTGTATTAGATTAAGAAGCCCAATGTTACAATTTTTGAATGGAAAAACAAGAAATGTAAAGAAATCTTGAGACAGATTAGCTTATCCCGGTTTCGGTAGCGTGAAACGGAACAGATTATTTTTAAATCATCTCCTAGACAGGATGCTAGTCTGTTGTAGGTTTACTCCTCAGCAGAATATGCTGGTACCCAATTCGCACCTGTGTGGGGAGAGGAAGAATGGTGTGAATGTGAAGTGTCTTTCCCCGGGGCACATCACTAGATTTTAACCTGGGACCCATGGATTAGCAGTCCTACTCTCTAACTATTCAACCACCGCGCTACCTTTATAGTTTTGAGAGTCACAAATTTGGGAAACTACAAAGGACAACAACAAAGAAAAATCTGGGCTTGCACCGGATATTTTTCACTCATCCTGCTGTATTGAATTACAACTGTCCTTGAAAATGTGTAAATGTCACCCTCTACTGCAATTCTTCCTTGAGAGGGTTTTGCAAGGGATTATTAATTTCTTCTTTTTTTTTTTTTTCTTTCTTTCTTTCTTCAACAGCTCTGCATAAAGCTGGCAAACACATGGAAAACAGCATCGTAGCTTCTTATGCAGGAGTGTTGTTGGGAACAACTATTAGTGACAGTCAGGTAGGTGTTATACTGCTGTAATTCATGAAACAGGACTTTGTCTTTGTTTTATTGAAATTGAGATTTTGTTATACTGATATCATTGTGGATAATGATGTTGATTGCTCCTATTCCTGCATAGCTTTGATGTTGGAGAAGAGATTTTTTTGTCACGTTCTTATTGGATATGAGAAGCAGAAATGATGATGGTGTTGTAAAGTTTCTAATTTTGTCGAAGACAGCGTGGATTTTGTTTTATAGATCATTCTGTAAATTGAGATTTGAAGGCTCATGAAATTCTGCCTTTCCGTGTCTTGATGCAGTCTGGAGTAGCACATTGATGCTGAATTGGAATATTTTGGTTTCATATATCGAAGTAGAACACAAAATATTTTATTTTGCGTGAGTTGATGTTCAGGTCAGGATTGCGCCCCCTGAAATAGTATGATTTGAGAAACAAAACTTATTTCCAGCTGAAGTGAAGAAATTTGATTTCAGTAGGATGAAGTAGAGGCAACTAAATACTTCACTTTAGTTTTCTTCTGTCATCTACTGCCAGAGAAACTAAAACTTGTATTGTTGGTGCAACACCTTTCCAAGTTATCACACAAGATATATTATTGTTCTTCTGACAGCTTACTGTCATTTATGCAAAAACAATGGCTTCAGAGAGCTGGTTAACCTTCAGTCCTTATGCCTTGCACCTACTGTAAAAACAAATTTATGTTTGGGGTGGAAATCAGGAAAATATACATTCGTAAATAGACTTTCTTATATTTGTATTTGTCCCAGTGACCCAAACATGCCTTGGAAAATTATATATTGTTGAGAAATGAGATATATACACATTTTTGTTACTTTTGACCACAGGAGCATGCACTGATTGTGAAGAAACTCATTCCAAATGGAGATTTTACTCCAATGATTAAGATCTTGAAGAAATTCCTC
Source organism: Bullina lineata (assembly GCA_039654405.1). Taxonomy (NCBI): domain Eukaryota; kingdom Metazoa; phylum Mollusca; class Gastropoda; family Bullinidae; genus Bullina; species Bullina lineata. The sequence goes on along the minus strand of JBDFRD010579716.1, from coordinate 3,739 downwards.
AACTTCATGAGCCTGACGGTGAGTCTTTCAATGCAATATTTAGAAGCAGTTTTCATTTCCATGAACATATATACCATCTCCCAGTATGGGCAAGAAGCATTGGTCTTAAGAGCTTTCACTATTTAGATTGCAGTGTGCTTAATGTAAATTTAATTGTGGCCCCGCTTTCATGATGATCATATGAACTGGCAAGTACTTTGGTATGTTCTGGTAAAAGGTTGAGAAAAGAGTTTGCTTAATGATAACTATTGTTGAACATTGACCTAGGATGACTAATTTTGTAAATATCATTTAAAAAAAGACCAGTGGTGATTCAAACTCTTGTAGAAGTCTCTAATTGTTTGAGGAAAGCTGATTTAGTATTGAATAGTTTACCGCATGAATTTTATTTGTTAAATGATGTTTAAATTTAATTACTCTAAACTCTCTTGTATGCACACTGTATCAATGTCATAAAAGACAAAAAACAAAAGAAAAGAACAATTTAAAAATACCTTTATGTTATCATTTTTTATGTGGCCTATTCTTGCTTCCCCAGACGGCATTTAGCAGCACAGACGTGAATGGTATCACAAGAGTTATTCAAGTACTGGAGTCTGTGTGAAGAGTTGGCCTGTCCCGCTCTCTCAAGATTTGTTGGAACTCCCACAGACTGTGCTGACCATGCCTTCCCATGGACTTGTTACTCTCATAATAATTGATTTAATTGTTTCATTCTCTCAAAAGGAGTTTGGGAGGAGAGGGCTTCATGTGAGATGTGGTTAGCTTGGACTCCAGACTGTTCTGTGGACAGACTTGAGTATATGTCCTCTGTTTTGGTAGATGAAAGTGTCCTTGTTTGGTTATACTATAGAGCCTGCTGGGCTTTCCTTCAATTGTTATGTGGAATTTTCTTGTTTTCTTGTCAGTGGGAAGTAGAAGAATATTTGATGTATGTTGCAGTGAAATATTCAACATTACTGTTGTAACGACTCTTTTCAATCTCTTGAATTGTAGAAAAACAGTTGTTTTTTTTTCTTCAAGTACTGTACAAATTGTGATGGGTGGTGTTTTTTGTTCTTTTGCCCCCTTCAATGTATCACATGCACTTTACACCAGGCATTGAGAGTTTGTACAGGTACATTCATTAGCTGAAGTATGAATCTAGCGTATCTGAAGCATAGCTTTGTATTCTACACATTTTTTTCCACCGTGTTATGTATGAAGGGAAAAAGAAACGGATTGATACTAGGTTTTAAATGCTTTTGTTTTGTCAAAGGGTATGATAGAGAATGAAATTTAATTGTTCGCGACATACATCTCTCTCTCTGTCTCTCTCCCTCCCTCCCTCCCTCCTCCTCCTGGCTGACTTTTTTTTATTTTACTCTTTTCCTTTTGATGCGTATGAATGACTTACAAGCAATACTATGTGTCTTATTGCCTTTGGCTTTGTTTTTCTCAAAGCTTCTGGACAAGGCTTAGCTAATAATAGTGCGACACTATCAGGCTGACCATTATGAAAACTGAAAAACTGAACATCATTTTCAGTCAGAGGAGCATCACTGCAGTAAGCAGGGACAATGAGATGCTTTTGTTGTAGGACAATTGAACTTCCAGCTGCCTTCTATCTTCCTAAGGTTGTTGAAAAGATTCCACGCTGTGTTTCGTGGGGTATGGCTGTGTTGAAGTGCAAATGTGTCTGTGCATGATTGAATGAGAGACTGAACTCATCCATTCCCAAACGAAGAATAGCTGTTTTGTTGGCAAACTGAATAAAAAGGAAATTTAAAAAATGGGCGAAAGCTACTTGTTTTCTTCAAATGTATGTGCAGCTCAAATTTGGAAGTTTGTATTTTTTTCTTCTTTTGATTTGTTTCTTAACATGATAGATTTACTTACATAATTTCTTTCACAATTATACATTGTCTTGCCGCTTAGATTACATGTCTGTTGTTTTTTTTTCTGACAGATTTTTACGATATTTTTTTTATATTCTCATGATTTTTTGATTGCATTCTCATATCACTATTTCTACTCTCTTTATCACTATTTTGTGAGCTAGGTATTTTACTACTGGTTGAAGGTGTCTCCTAACGCCACCAAACATTTACCCAACTGCTTGGAGGGGGGAAAAGAATTTTTACACTGATGACACGTGTATATATACAGAAGTGTTGTGTGCAGTCTTCATATTTTTTAAAAAATAAATTCTATGAATTTGAGAGGAAATTTGTATGAAACTACCGGTTGGGTGACTTGTGATGATAGCGCACATGCATGTTTATTTGAGTTCCCTCAGACTTGTGTTCAGAGACGATCCTGTTCAGTGTGTTGGACTGGTGTTGTTGAAGTGAAATACCCAGGATAACTATTCAGTAATGCAATGACCACGTGAGAGGTCTCAGCTTCTCACTACAATGAGCAAGTTATCATTTTGTTTAGAATTTTCAATTAGCTTATTTTATGTTTTCTTTCTTTTGTTTTGAATTAACCTCAAGAGGGAAAGTGGAAGGGAATTCAAGTGAGATTTGTCAGATTGGACCCTCACCATCATCATCTCTTGTACATTTTGTAAAATGTGTTCTTTCAACACTTGTTGGCTTGGAACCCTTAGTCTCCCCATTTTCCTAAAGGGCAACTTTTTTTTTTGTCTTTGACTCCATTGTCAAGACGCCATTACTTTGTTATGATGAATGTAATAACTTTCCTTTATCGTCATGTGAGAAAATAATAATAAAAATGATAAAGCAACCACCCATCTCTTTTGGAACAATTCTTCTTTTTGATTGATGTATGATGAGAGAGAGAAGATATTTACTTTATGATTATGAATGTTTGAATGAGACAGAAAATATCTAAACTTGATCAAATGTGGAAAATTCCTTGACGTAGGCGTTTTGATCAATATTATTTAATTGCCCGAAGATGTAGTTGTAAAATGGAGAAAGCATTTCAACAACCCTACGCACTTTTTGAAGTCGTGAAACGTGATAATAATACATGAAGTAGATCTACAGGAAGAGAACCTACACTCTAAGGGAATGTTCCATAGTTAGAACTCGCTCATGTCCTTCGCCCCCTCTGGGGGCTGCCCACAAGTTTCCTCCAGCCATCTCTGTCCTGGGCCAGTCTCTCCAGCTGTCCCCATGTGTAGCGTCTTGGCGTCAGCGTCCAGGCCACGTCGCCACGTATTCTTTGGCCGCCCTCTCTTCCTTTTCCACTGGGGTTCCACTTGAGGGCGTCTTGTAATGTTGGTGGCTGGCTTGCGCGAGTATGGCCTATCCACCTCCAGCGGCGTTGTTGGGATCTCCTGAGTTCCGTACCAGTAGTTACAAGGGAATAAAGTATACATGGTATTACAGCAGTGTCCAACAGTCCAATAAAGAAAGGTGAATGCTGCCCCACCATGTAACCACCAACTCTTCAAAAAAGGCATCAGAAGTGAAATAGAGCTCGGCTTTTGCATCACACACCGTGTGCTCTGGATCTGGTCTCTTCACATTTTGCCTGCTCTTTTAATTGAAAATGAAATGTTTTAAAGTATGTTCCTTCAAGGCCTGTAAAGTCCAAATACTTGGAGCTTGTCATGGTTTTAAAAGCTTAAAGCGGAACAAATGGTACTTAGTCACTTTTTGTTGTTGCTCAGAATAAAGATTCAAAGTCACGTTTGGCGAAGTATGATTATACAGTGAAACCCGGCTATATTGAAGTGGCACGGGACCCGGGAAGAACTTCAATATAGCCGGAACTTCAATATAGG
>JBDFRD010579607.1:0-17351 GCA_039654405.1 Bullina lineata | reverse complement strand
AAGAAGAAGAAGAAGAAGAAGAAGAAGAAGAAGAAGAAGAAGAAGGAGGAGGAGGAGGAGGAGGAGGAGGAGGAGGAGGAGGAGAAGGGGGTGCAATCCATTCCAGTCCCAGGATGAGCTTCACCTACAAAATGCAGCCTATAATAACTTTTCTATTCGGTTATTTCACCATTTTTCTTTTATATTCTTCTTACAGATGTTATGTAGTCATCGATAAACGTGGCTAAGACAATTCAAAGAAAGACAGAAAGGTCTGCCCTTATCCGCTCAATTGGGTGGCTAATGGAGCCTATTTAATATTATTCACAAAAATAAGGAGCTTATTGCTCACCCAACAATAGACCATTATCTGCCCTTTCGTATCACAACCTTCCACAAAATCCCGATGAAACTTTTTAGAACGACACGTACACAATGGTGTCGAAGGGGACGAGTGTGCTAAAAGCTTCCTCGTCAACCCCTTCGACAAGATCAAAGTGTGCCCTCCTTGGCACATCATGGCTTTTGCAGTCTCAAAAATATTTCTGTCAGCGGGCACTTTCGTGACAGACTGGTTGCTATGTCCGGAATCAGTAGCTTTGTTTGTGCTTTCGTTACTTTTCCTCAACTGTTTACGACTTGTTCGCTTCCTGTTCATCTGCTTCTGTCGGTGGAAGTACAGGAACGTTGCAGACTTGCCAAGTTCAAGAGAGAAAACTCTCTGTGCCGACTTGGTGAATGGGAAAGACAGTTTGCTTAGCTGTAAAGGGAACGGCGGATTCAGGCAATATTCACATGAAGCACGAATGCGTGACATGGCAGCATTTTCAATTCAGGGTCGAAGGAAAACAATGGAAGACAGATTCAACTCAATATCCCATAATTTTGAAAGTAATCATTCAGTTTATGCTGTCTTTGATGGCCATGGAGGAGAGGTAATAATCCTTGTAGATTCTAGTCTAAAAATGAGGCAATGATTAATAGATGTAGAACGTAGACCTAGAATCTATGCCTTTTGTTGACAATGACGAAGAACACATAAATTTTTGTCTAGAGAAAAAAGTTGTGTCCAGTGAAAACTGAGAGATCTACATACTGTCAAGGTGCTTTCACCGTGAAAGCCCTTTGGTTTTCATTGGGGGGCTTTTTTTTCTTCTCATTAATATCGTAACGTGTAGATCTAGTATTATTAGACTTCTGTTGACCATTGGAGCCTATTACTTTTTAAAGATCGTAGATCTAATCGATGAATGCAAAAGTAGGGGAAACAGTTGAAACAGAATTAAGAGCTGCAACGCCAGTTGTACTGTAGTGGCTCAATGTTTAGGACAGGATTAGGATGGCAGACTCAGGAATGGGAAGCTGTTGGTTCAAACCACGGCAGTGCTGATCCTGGGGAACTAATTTAAAAACAGATTTAAATTTTGTCAAAGAGAAAATCTAATAGGTCATGCTTTTAGAACTACAGTGAAATCCTGATAATCGACATCAGTGGGACCATGGGATTAATGTCGAGTTATGAGAAAACACAGAAACGTAAGAAAAAACACTAAGTTGACGGACAGCACCTTGACCACTCCAAGCTCTAAGGCCAAAAAAAAAAATATGTGTAATTAGGGTAACCCGACCGACCCTGCTTTTACCCCCCGACCCTAGCCTTTTTTTTCCCCCCACGTCTGTTACAAAAAAAAGTATCTAAACATCGTGTCTGCTTGCGTCGCCGAACAGACAACAGACATTTCTGGTAAATGTATGTCACCGATAAGAAATAAAGAGGAGGGCACAGAGAGAGTGTAGTACGGAAGCGAATACTAAAAAAAACAAAAAAAAACAAAAAAAACACCTACCTACCCTATTTTTTGGACCCATGTTACCTTAATTACACATATTTTTTTTTTTTGGCCTAATATCCCCCCGGCCTAAAACTGTTAGGATCCCAAATATGCAGCAGTTAGGGATGGAGTTTTTGTCTGATTGACAGCCTCGTTTGATTTGAAGAAACATAGAGAATGGTTGACCGGTGTCCTTTATTCTCAGACAGGGCAGATTATGACGAATTAGTGTGAAAAAAATTCCGCAGGTCTGAGACGGACAGCGGCGTATGACGAATTTGTACCGGTATGAAGAAAGTTTCCCTGGTATCTTAGAAGCCGCCAGTGTCTGATATCAGGGAAAGACCGATCAGAGATTCGGACTAGCCGACCAGTGAAGCGAAGTAGCGGAATAGTGTGAACGTGACAATTGCGTGGCACGAGGCCAACGGTTATGGACAGTTCGTGGGGAATTAAAATGCAGTCAGCCTTAGCAAGGAACGTCGAGATATAAAGTGGATAGGGCTCACGAGAGGTCGAGATAGGAGATATTTTTTAATAGGATTTCATAACAACTTTCTATCGGTTCATGTCGAGATATATGCGGAATGTTGAGTAAAGAGATGTCAAGCTATGTGGACTGCACTGTAATGGCAATTTGTGAAGGTGCATATGTTTTCAATAATTTTCATAATCATCAATGTCAACATCGCAAAGTGTGTCTGCTCTCGTCAGATGGCCTTGATAATGAAAGTCTTTTGAAAGAAATACTTTATAAAAGTTGATGTGTGAGAAAAAGCACCGTTATAAAAGTAAATCATTAAAAGTAGGGAAGGAAAAGTACTGGAAGGCAAAGACAACAGGATAAAAACTGAAGATCAACAATGAAGACTTCCCTAAAGAATACAGCTTCGAGGAAAACATTAAGAAAACAGGCATTTTTTTTTTTAACAAACTTTATTTTAATTTTAATTGTTGTGAGCAATCCAAAGGGGCTTTCATTCATGATCTTTGTCACATTATGTAGAGAGTCACACTAAAAAAGGGATAGTCAGTAAAGTATGAGAAACACTTTTAGCTACTCATGCCTCCTCCTCTGCCCCCTTTCCCGGTGTGCATTTACATGTAACTAATATTGTAAATATGTCATATTTTGAGATAGCAGCCTACATTTTTTGTATCAAAATAGTATTTGTTCATTTTAATTTTTTGTATTGTAATGTCCTGTTCATTTTCAGACATTCCTGTGTTATAAAACTACATTCGGTTCAAATGTTATTGTGGCAGCAGTATCCTGTTACTATGATATAGGAACTCCTCCTTAATCTGAGTTGACATTGTACCTACTTTATTGCTAAAATAAATTTCTATTTCTTTCTTAAATAAGTGGATAAATAACTCCTTCATGAATGAGATTTATAAGCATGGGTGTGATATTTTGAATTATCATGATATTTTTGAAATTAAATTTATTTTTGTTTTGCTTGGATTTTATATTGTTATATTTTGCTTTTCATTGCTTTTATAAGATTTACTCTGCTATATATCGGTGTGATATTGTGTCCACAGTTTGCAGCAGAGTTTATTGAAGAACAACTTTTTCGATCAATACAAAAAGAGTTCAGCCGTGGCTCATTTCAGGCTGACTTGGAGTCAGTGCAAAAGGTGAAGTACCCATTTTCTCTTCATTGTCCATGTATTTCATTTTTATTCATTAGCATACATGATGTAGGCATTTTGTTTTTCCACGGTCGCCATTGTCCCTGTGACATCTTTGTCAGCTGTTGTAAGGAAATGTTAAATTTTAATTCATTACATTATATGTTTTTTAGCATTTCAGCCTAGTAATAATCTAACTTTATGGTTACCAAATGAAAAGAGTTGCAATGATTGGTTGTTTGACACAGTTAACTGTTACACTTGTATAATATATGCTGTATTCCATGCTATTATATATGTAATATTATATAGAGTAAATATGATGAGAATATTTTGAATGTTGATGTAAGTTATATTTATAGATCCCTTTGCATTAAAGGTTTTAACAAGTGTGATAAGGACTGTGGATGCACAGCTGGTCTGTCTATCCCGTGACCGAATGGATTTGTCTGGTAAGACTTAAATATAAAGCAATGCACTTTGCAATTTCTGATTTCTCAAAGTTTGTTGAAGATGAACCTTACTTATAATATTTGACCATTCATTTCCTTCCATTCCTTTTAATGTAATTATTCTAGTGCATTGGGGTAGATAAGGTGTTTTACATATTGAAATAGTCTGTATTATTATTACATGCATAATTCAATGAGGTATTTCGTAGTCATATGTCAAATGTCCTTTTTGTACTCTTCCAACACTGTAGGATCCACAGGGGTCATAGCTTTCCAGATAGAAAACCTGTTGGCAGTGGCCAACATTGGGGACTCTCGTGCCGTCATGTGTGACTGTGTTGGCAGAGTTGTGCCTTTGTCTGTGGATCATAAACCCTCAGACGTGAGTTCGAATTCATCACTTCTTCCAGTACCAAAGTATATACTTTTATAAATGATAGCATTTACAGTTACAGTGCTTTTTCATGAATTGAAATTTAATTCTTGACATTTTGTTCTTTAAAGGAAAAAAACGCTGCGACAAATGTATTGCTGTTGCTTTCTCGAGGAAAAATCAGTTCATCCAAAGCACATTCTTATAACTCTTTTATTTCTGTTCTACTGCCAGGTCTAGGTCTGTGTATATTATAGAGCTAAAAATAATCTTTTAAAATCAGTATTAGTGACATGGAATTAACTACGTTTTTTTTAACAATTTATATTACTCTTTTTGTGTAATAACATCTACGTTTTCACACTAAGAGGAAATTATCTAAGTTTGAGCTTAAGGATCGAAGAACTGATTTGGCGTGTAAAAAATGTTAGACTATTATTTTAAAAGTATTTATTGGCTTGTTTTTGTTTTTGGTGGTAAATTAGCCTTGGGAGTTACGCGCATTATTCAGTGATCACTAAGCAGAAGTAGACATCTCATGTAATGTTGTGCTAAGACTAAAATTCATTTACTGTCATATCAGCCAAAAGAACAGAAACGTATCGTGGAGGCTGGCGGCTTCGTGACCTTTAATGGAGTGTGGAGGGTGGCTGGGGTGTTGGCAACATCTCGGGCCTTCGGAGATTATCCACTGAAACAGCGCAAATTTGTGACTGTGGAGCCAGAATTCCAAAGCTGTGACATCAGCAAGACCAAGCCTCACTTCCTTATCCTGGCCTCTGATGGTTTATGGGATGTCTTTAGCAATGAGGATGCTGTCAGATTTATAAGGTACTTTTGTAGTTGTTTTTATTTTTGTGTGATATTTTTATGCCAGAGTTTCATTGTTGGTAAGCACACACAGACAAACAAATAATAAAATTCATGATTTCATTGAAAATGCAATTATTGTCTTTAGCAGAATTTTTTCTTTTAAATGACTATATTTGAGGTAATCACATAATTTGGAACCAAAAGCTAAGAAATCTAGTAGACAAAAAGCATCTCCTTCGATCTAGGACTTCTTTGTTTGACTGGCCAAAGTAGGTTTCAGTGAAACAGATACAACAGCCTCAAACTGGGCTCTGAAGTGAAACTCTGCAATGAGTATAACATCCCGATGTAAGATGCAAGGTTTTTTTTGTGTCTTTCTCGGACAGGTGATGAATTTGCAGATGTATGCAGGAAATATAACAAATAGTTAGGGTTATTTGAAAATCAGATTGTGGAGTGAGCGATCTCTATATGGGAATACATAACAATATAAATCATTATTGAAAGATTCCTGCAAGGAATCTGGTATGTATGTTGTTGGGAAGTTTTGCATTATATTGTGAAAAACATTTTTATTTTGTTATAACTTAGGGCAAAAAAAGATTGCTCATTTTTCTTACAAATTGTTTTCTTTGTTTGCTGTCAGTGAGCGGCTTGATGAGCCTCACTTTGGTGCCAAGAGCCTGGCGCTCCAAGCCTACTACCGTGGCTCACTGGACAACATCACAGTGATGATCATCAATGTGAAGAAGAAGGTGGCACTCCAGCGCAAATATGACCACACCAAAGAGGACAGGGGAACAAGCTCAGGGGAGGAGGAGAGTGACGAGGAAGAGGAGGACGGAAAAGAGAAGGAGGATTAGACTAATTTGTGCAATCAAACATTTCACCCATTGTTTTTGTAATGATCATGTTCATTTTTTTTATTTGATGTATGAACACGCATCATCAGTAGATTTCCAAGTTATTGTTGAAAAGTAGAAATCACCTGAGTCTCTGTAAGATCTGAGAAGAAAAAAGGAATCAAAATCAGGCGTGATAGCTGTTTTATTATTTGTGAATGTGAGGCCAAAAGTGCGTATTGTCAACTCTCATCAGAAACTTTCGACTGGCTACAAATTTGCCCTTCCTGATTCGTGGTTAACACAGCTAATAACTCAAGAGACTGTGAGTACAAAGTGTTGGCAGATTCCTTTTTCCAAAGGTCTGTCAAGTTCGGCAAAAATGAAAAATATCATTGCCGATTGCCGGAACTTACTGAAACATTTGAAACATGTTGTCACAATAAACATTAAGCAATAAGAATAACCTGCTTGAATAAGTTGCTTATTTTTAATAAGAATTTGATAAAAAGCCATAGAACTTTTTGACAATCAAATACTCAGTTTTCCTCACTGCCTATTTTGAATGCTTTAACCCATTGTCCCCTTGAGCAGCCCCTAAGCAGAATCAGGAGATTGACACTTACTTACTTACTTGTGGCCCATCGCACCAGTTAGCGCATAGGCCATCAGCAACTTTTCACCATCGCACTCTTGAGCTGTTCTAGCTATCCCACTCCAGTTGATCCCCAGAGGAGATTGACAATACATGCTAAAATCTAAACAGTTCATGCTGAGACTGAGAACATAATGGAGTTGCTGAGTTAAGCATGCAATCTTTGTTTGCTTTTATACGTAAATAAACAAAATGAAAGCTTTTTTTGCCCCGCAAGTTTAGAAATGGGGACTCCTCCTATTGGGCGAGGCAAAATCTGTCCAGTCCCGAGGAAGTACTTAAAGGAGTAGCTTCAGTGAACAATGGGTTAATTTGTAACTTACCTTTTTTTTTCAACATGTCTAAGTGCTTTTGATTTAGAAGTTTTATACTCTTGAATCACGTTACATTCACACTGGAATCTTTGACAGATTGTCATTTGTTGTTATCAGTTTAGATTGATTGTTAATAAAAATGTTTGTTTATCCTGAAGGAGGAGGATGTAAAATTATATTCTTCACAACCTAAGATATTCCATTGTTGCCCTTGTTTCTGAAAGATGATTGTGACTGATCTGAAATCCCTTTACCTGTTTGGCATTAGTTTTCATTAGTTTCTGCTTCTGTTTCAAGAGAGAGCTGGAGGAAGGCTGATCTCAGACGATTCTCTTCTCCAAAAAGGTTTTTTGTTTGGGCATTATAAGCCGAGTCGAGTGATGTTTCTGTTTTAATTTTCCCTTTACTTTGCCGTGTTCCTCTAGTTCACAGAGATCCCTTGGGTACCTTTACTTTTCATATTATTTTGTACACTCACATGTTTTTTTGTTTCCTCTCTGCAACAGCCCATAGTTTTAAATGTTGTGAAACGGTTACAAAATAATGTATTCTCTTGTTGTTCTATTGTTGTAGTCATTCAAAATAATGATCATCTGCTGGGTATCTTTATTCACAAATATTCAGACTGTAAGTCTCTTGTCTCATCATCCACAATGTCATGTTAAATTGTTGATACAGTGGTGTCCGCCTAAGAACCCGTCCCTTGGGAGACACAATGACCGTGTTCTTAGCCGGAGTGGGCTCTTAGACGGATTTCAAAGAAAAACGATGTTTGCAATTGAAGAATGCAACTCAGACTGAGGGGCACTAACACATTAATGGGGTGTCATCAGAGAGATTGGGGCTTTGCTTTCCACCACAGTTACGGCCTAGCCCTAGAACAAAAGCATGACGACTGACAGTGTTTTGGGCAGTTTTGGCGGCGGCTACTTAAAAAAAAGAAAATCGAGTCGGGTAAGAAGACCGTGTTCTCAGGCACATTTTGTGTTGCAAGCGGGCTCTTACGCAGACGAGTTATATAGAAAAAATTCCATTTCACGAGAATGGCAGGCTCTTAGGCGGAGACCACTGTACACTGAAGTAGATTTGCTCCTTGTGTAAAGTCCTATGCTGTGTACAATGACTTTTTTTTTTCCTTTAGCATAGAAATAGATTTCTGTTCCAGTAGGAGGCAGTTGCGAAACAGGGAGAAAGAAAATGTTGGTCTCTTATACTTATACATCACTCAGGTTAGTTGTGTATTGTGAATTATAAAACAAATTCTGGAATTATAATTTTTTACTCCTGTGATGAAGAACTCCAATTGTCCATTAACATTTATTTTTTTAATGGGAAGGACAATGTTTCTATGTCAAATGACTTTTTTTCCTTTTGTTATGCACTGATCAAATAAACATTTTTTTATAAAGGGAAAAGGATCTGGTGAAATGTTGAGATGGAACATACATGGCAACATAAACTGCAATGCACTCGGTGGTTCTAGTGGAAAGGCTAATTTGCTATAAGGCTACAGTTATATCTACAGTCATTCATATCCGAATCCCATTACAAAAGAAACACTTTTTCATTCCTACTTATTTAATCAATTTGAAGGAAGTGTAGCTGCAGCTGTTATATAAAACTTTTTTTTTGTCGTATTTGCTTTTTATGGGATGTCTGTTTATTTAGAATATACTTTAGTGACATTGTTCTTGAGGTGGTCAATTCTTTTTTTTTTTTTATTTATACTAGTCAAGAAGAGAGAGCTTTAAAATTCTTTGGGAGAACTTGTTATACTGAAGGATCTCATTTGATTGAATTTGATATATTTGTTAGGAGTGGAAAAATCTGGAGAATGGTGTGACCATGTTCAAGCTTCTGGATGCCTGATGTGTGGTCAGAATATGTGAAGTTTATTTTACCATATGAAATTTTGTTCAGTTTTTGTGCCAGGACAAATTCAGTGCAACTATTTAATCTGGATGTGGAGCGGTGGCCAAATGGTTAGAGCGTTGGACTCCTAATCCATGGGTCCAGGGTTCAAATCTGGGAGATGACCATGTTGTGTCCTTAGGAAATGCACCTTACGCCATTTTTCCTCTCCCCAACTATGTGCGAATTGGGTACCGGCATATTCTGCTAGGGAAGTAAGCCTACGACAAACTAGCTTAACTGTCTAGGAGATGATGTCAAAATCATCTGTTTCGTTTCACGCTACCAAAACCGGGATAAGCTCCGGCTCTATAAATGAACTTTACTTTACTGTACTATTTAATTCTGGACCACGTGCAGTTACTGTTATAAGATAAGAGTTTGTGCGTGGTTATACCATGTGTTCATTTCTGCCTCCATACTCACTGCAATGGTGCTGGTGGGTCTGTGACGCCCAAACACTGATTCATGCCATGTCTTCATCAAGTCAGCAGCTTGCCTTTGTGCTCTGATTGTTTTTTTTTTCATCATTTAATATTTTGAAGGTGCTTAAAATTGTTCTTTTCTTTCTGCCAATATTACGTGAATGTTATCTTACTGTCATTGTTTATGCCTCTGAATATTTTCATCTACTAATGGAAAAGATGAAATGTGTTATATTATACGTACTTAATTTTTTTTTTTTTTTTGTACTGAAGCACATACATGTATTTTCTCTACACATTCTTACTTTTTTTTAGTATTATTTTACTTTTTTTTTTTATATTGCTTGGTGATTTGTCAGGTGCAAAAACACAAAACTTCGTAGGATTCACAAATTGTTGTTAGTGTGTTTGTGTGGTGGTCTTGTTTTTCTTGTCGTCTGTGGATCAGGCACACTCAGCAATGGTTGTTGAGAATTTCCTTATGATTGGAAAAAATGTTTGAATATCTTTGGATTCAATTCTGTTTTAGGCTTTTGTCTATGCATCATTAGGAATTTCTTTTTTTTGTGTACCATTTTATTAATTGTAAGTTGCAAATGAAATGAGAGGTGGGCTAAACTGATAGCTTAAAATGAGAAAAAAAAAGTCTGCCTCAAATATGATAAAGGTACAAAATACAGCACATATGAGAGTAGAATATGTATATTTACCATCAAGAGGATAGAATATGTGTACCATAAACAGGATAGAATACGTATACCATGAGGAGGATAGAATATGTGTATATAATATATATACTATGTAGAAAAGTCAAAACATGGAAAAAGGGAAAATCGGACAAAGTGTGTGGCGTTGGGTGATAGAATATCTGAAGAGAGTAATAAAAAAGAATGGTGAAAAATCTATAAAATGAATGTGCGTAACATTAAATTATCCTTTTGTCTCTGTCATGTTTTTAATTTCATGTCTTGACAAGTTGGCTTAAATAACTTACATATATTAAAATCTCATGTTCATTTCAATAAATTTTTTTCATCTGGTAGCCTTCGAAAACACAAGTTCTGGTAATGTTTGTAAGATGGATAGGATGAATCTTAAAGTCCGTAAAACATTTGTGTGTTTATTTTCATTAGCTCACTAAGGCCTAACACCGAGTGTACTCAGTCAGCCCAAAGCTTGGCTGAGGCATTATTCCCAATATAAGCCTCGGTGAGTTCAGTGTTGACACTCTTCATGGTAGCATTTTCTTCAATATTTTGTTAAGTAGGACATTGTTGCTGCAATTTATTGTAGACCTAATGTGGAGCAATACTTTGTAGTGTTCCACAAGTGGATGGTAACTGACAGTGATGACATATTGGCTCATAGTAGATCAACTCCTTGGTACTCTTGAGTTCACTTCTTGAACTGATCATACAGCTTCACAAATCTGTCTTTTTTATATTGTAGTTTGAGCATGTACTCCGGTGTTAGTTTGAGATTAGAACAATTTGACTTCCTCTTACAATTTAGTCGAATATTTAAAGAGAGTTTGTTTTTCTCATTTCTATGACATTTTAATTGCTTTTGTATTTGAATATATTGACTTTTTTTATTACTTACTGGACTTGACTTAATCCTATTTGTTCCCAGAGGAGCATAGGGCTGCAACCAATGCACGCTAACAGACACGTTTGAGAGCAATTTTTCCCCATCTTTGACTAGGGGATGATCCTTCTGAGAGGGAATTTTTTGGCAATATATACATAATTTTTTTTTTCTTTTACATTGAAGTTTGTCAAATTCCAGATCCTTATGTGTCAGAGTTAATGACATGATTCATCATTGAATGGAAGAGGATTTCTGTCGTCACAGGTTCATTTTTCAGAGTCTTGTTTAAAAGTAGTCTTCGCCAACCAAACTGCTCATCCAATTTCTTTTAATCCTTTTTTCAGAAAATGAAACTCCATGGAATGAACATGAAAAAAATTAGACCTATCATTTAATGAATTTGAAAACACTATGAAATCGCAAAATACATACAAAATCTTTCTTCCCTATTCTTATTAAAGAAAACTGTGAGTTGCTTATAATGCAATGAATATGTATGCATTCAGTTTTAGTGAAAGTGGTATTATTTGAAAAAAAGAATTGTTTTTTTAGGGCATAATATTAAGTATTTTTAATTTTTTTTGTAAAGAATGGGCTTAGATGAGCCATAATGCTAGTCCAGAAATTTTAAGTAATCAAATGAAGAGAACATTTTCTTTGTTATATAGCTTAAATGTTTTTACATCTCTGCAAACAGATTATATTTTTTTCAATTAGCTAAGCAGCATTTTTTATATATTAGAAAACAAAAATCATATCGTTTTCATATCGTTTTTCACTCAGTTTTTACTTCTCTTTTTTTTTATTTTCACTTTGTTATGATTAAAATAAAACTGAAAGATAAAATACTTCGCAAAATATCAAATTTTCTTGTGGGAAAATATTTCAACTGTTCCGTCGGCGATATCAGACCTGCTATCATCCAGGACTGGAAAACCGACGTTAAATAACCTACTTCAGTCAGTCATTTCAACTATTTGTGTGTTTATGGTCGCTTATTTACAAAATGTCACTACTTGTTGGGGATGGGTAATGGCTTTGCTCGTCCACTTACTTTTCTTTTAGTGTAATTTGGAGCATCATTTCTATTTGTGCTTAAACATTTTTGGTAGATATTATTATAGATTTTGAAAGTGAATCTGTTATCCTTGAACAAGCAGCTCTAAGACTAATGTTCACGCCATAAATATGCAGTAAAAATTTGTGGGAAGATTAGACAGTCACAATGGGTATGAAGTTAAGAGTTTGCTAGATGCCTCTATGTGGTCTGTAATAATAGTTATTGTCTAACTTGGTTTTCTCCTGTGCTGTATTATATGTTCTCTTATGACATATTGCCGCATTACCTTATAAAAATCTGAGACACACAGGTGATTAGTTTGTCTCATGTCCAGGAGCACCTGGGAGAAGATTAGCTATTGCCAGAAGTTGACCAAAAGACACACCTTGAGATCTCTGGTTCATGAACAACATTTATAACAAAAAGAAAATCTTCCTCTGAGTCAACATTATAATTATAGTGTCATGTAGCTGCTGCTGTCAGTGATAGAGACATTTTAAAATGACATGTGGATATAATTTTGTATTACGGTTTCATTTATTAGACTGCTGTACAATATAAAACAGTTTTTTTGAAAATGTAATACATGTAGTTAATTCCAAAAATGCAGTTGTACACTGCCATGCAATTTTTGCTTATTTTATTGTAAAAACAAAAGTGCTTATCTAAACAAGGTAAGCTTAAAATTAATATAAGAACATAATCATATATCCGTTACATGGAAAATCTAAATTTCGAATTTCTTTTGAGAGTGTTCCGTGCTTTATTGGCTTATGGTTATTTTCTTTGTACAAACATATTATCTTATTTCTCAAAAGTTAACTGGCACAATTTCGATAAATCAAGATTTGAGATCAGACTTTCATTTGCATGAGATTGTGGATATGTGAAAATAAGTTTAGTGGGCTCTTTAATACCATCAAATTTTCTAATCTTTTAACATTGTCCCTTCACTTACATATTCGTTCGAAAGAAGAATTATCTACTATTAGTTTCTTTGCACTATGAGAAAAGAAATAGGGGACGTTCAAAGTTGTTTTATATATCAGAAAATAGAGATTAACAGTATTAATTTCTCTTCACTGCTGTATGATATTTATTCTGTTGACTGGGGAGAATGTGAGGCTGGTCGTTAGAAAAGGCTGTTCACTGTGCTGTGTGAATAGAACACTGGTGCCTTTAGAGCAGCGCTGAGTGGAAAGGACAATATTGTTCCTATAGGACATCACTATATCATCAAGAGAGTATTGTTCTCATAGAACACAACTATGTCGTCAGAGTAGTAATGTTCTTGTACTTCATCACTATATCATCAGAATAGTATTTTTCCTGTACATCATCAAAATGTCATCAGAGTAGTACTGTTCTTACAGAACTTCACTATATCATCAGAATAGTACTGTTCCTACAGAACTTCACTATGTCATCAGAATAGTACTGTTCTTACAGAACTTCACTATGTCATCAGAGTAGTACTGTTCTTACAGAATTTCACTATGTCATCAGAATAGTATTTTTCCTACAGAACTTCACTGTGTCATCATACTGTTATTTTTCTTATAGAACATCACTTTATCATCAGACTGGTATTTTCCCTGTAGAGCATCATTATGTCATCCGAATAGTATTTTTTCTATAGAACATCTTTATCATCAGACTCGTATTTCCCTTTAGATCATCACTATGTCATCAGACTGGTATTTTTCTTACAGAACATCACTATGTCATCAGAATAGTATTTTTCCTATAGAACATTACTTTATCATCAGACTGGTATTTTCCCTATAGAGCATCACTATGTCATCAGACTGGTTTTTCTTACAGAACATCATTATGTCATCAGACTGGTATTTTTCTTATAGAACATCACTTTAGCATCAAAATAATATTGTTCCTGTAAATCAGTGCTGTGTCTGCAGAGCAACCTTGGTCCTGTAGAGCATTGCTGTCTCAATAGAACAGATGTGCTTATTTTTCATTCTAGTCTACAGTAACTGTTGTTGTCATTTTTCTTACACAAAGTACAGGCGACGAATCTTTACTTTTCAGATGAGAAATGTAATGTTTATTAAATCACAAAGAAAATAAAAAGTATTGTATTTACACCAAAATGAAATACACTGTTGGATGATTTCCTTTCTTTCTTTTCTTTACTGTTTTTATCTCCCTTTCTTGGAGTCCCAGGCACTAAAGTATTATTGACATGGGAAAACGAGATGGGTTTTTTTTCGTAAGATCAGACTGATTTAACTGAATATGTTCACAATAGTTTGTACGCATTTCCTTACTTGAAGAGGACTTAACCTTAACCCCATTCACTGCCAGCCAGCAATCTGCAGCTGAATCCTAGCAACAACAACTGAAATGGTGAGAAGACTTAATTTTTTTTAAAAACTTGCAGAGTTCTTTTTGTTCACTCTTTGTTACAAGTGGCCATATAGTATGGTTGATTTGCCGTTATCTGATGTAAAAATTCCATCCAACCGTGGAAAACGAATACGGAGTTAAAGAGTTAACTTTAGTGTGGAAAAGAAGTCGGTGTTCCGTTAAATTCTATTATTAAAGGCTGAAATTAGGATCCAGCACAGGAACACCATGGCTGACTGGCAAAAATGTTTTCTAATGTTGACAATTAGCAAACTTTGCTTTTTACCTCATTGATGGATTTGGCAGTAATGATGAAGACAAAGAGGAGAAGAAGCAGAATTCAATCCATATACATCTTGAAAAATGAGTTGTTGCATAGTGCCGTTACCATGGCTTTGAAAATGATTCAAATTGTACAAGGATAAAAAATATAAGCAGTTCACTTTTCAAAGAAAAACATCAAATTGTTATGACTGAATATCATTCTTTTAATTCAATGCATACGACCCATCTATGACTTTTTGGCAAGGAAAATAAAAATCCAAAAAAAGTCATACCATTACCAATTTCATTGTTCTACAGACAATTGATGATGAAAGCCACAACAAAACACTTTTACTTTAAGACAGAATTTGTGTGTCTTTTCAATACCACATCATGTTTGTGTATGCAAAATTTTCTTTCAATATAAAAAAAAAAAGATAAGAGAAAGGCCAAGAACACACAGGAATGTTGAATGGCTGAAAAGAGAAATGTTAATAATAAGGAAGGTATAACGTAAAGAGGGAAAACGAATGGGAGCATCAAGAAAGCTAAAGTGTTATAAAATTTTAAAAAAATAGGAGTTTAAAAAAGACAAGGCTGATGCACGCAATAACCAGAGGCCCATCTGTAGACACAATGAAGATAAAGATGGGCAAATCTGTTCCATGTACCTCCAAGATGTTTCTCTACTCCTGCCTTGAATCATGCGTGTACAATGTGTGCCATGGTTACCTGCAGAGGTTTAGTCATTCTCTGCTGAAGAAACTTCCTCTGATGGGACTATAGATGGCTGTTGAACAAACTGTGCAGTTTCAACCAATGGCAGCCCAATAAAGGTGTTCACAGTCCGTTAAACAATGGGCAGAAGGTGAATGGGTGCCACTTGAAGCTTAGAGAAAAACCGTGTGGCTCTGCATTAGAGTGTCCTGTGCAGTGACTACGGAAAGCATGAGCGAGATGAATGTGCCACAGAGAGCTTGGTGAACTGAAATGTGTATTTATTCCATTAATTTGCTATGGACTTCCACCTTTGCCAAGAAAACCTATTAGGGTGTCTTGTCTGTCTTAAAATTAATCACATAACTAATTACAAGAAACATTAAATTGTACATGTATCTTAATGATGACCACCTCAACATCAATAAATGAGCTCTCTGACTTATGCTCAGAGCAACCTTACTATTTAACCACAATTGTTCGCACAAACAAACGAATTTGGATTGTCCCATCCCTCGACACCTATGTGGAGAAGCTGACCAGACTCTTCAGGATTGCAGGATCTATCAGGTTGCAGAGTCATTGGGTCTGTGGAAGCACTCGAGGGCTAGTGTAATTTCTCAAATTATAAAAGCCATATGAGAAAAGGAAGAAGACATCGCTGTTCACAAATGTAACAGCTCTTCATTCTATCTCAACAAGAAAAAACAAACACAATAACCCCCCCTCCCCTTTCAACAAAATAATGAAACAAATATAAATGCAATTACAATAAATGAAATGAAGATCTTATACATTATGCCTCCTCGTGAAAATGAGTAGTGAAGTCGTTTATTATCACAGCTAGAGGACGCAAATCAATGGAAGGAAATAAAACTACATGTAGGCCTTGTTGGTCATGAGTTGCTTCAATCTTTCTGTGTCCTCTTCCTCATTTTTTTTTTCTTTTTCATTTTTACACGTCGTGAGTTCATACATGTTGGTATTCAGAGTAGGCATATAACTTACTGCACTTTATCCACTTATTTCATTCTATGCACTATCATCACAGTTGGTGAAGGCTCTTTTAACCAAAATGTTTTCGAGAATTTATCCATCACTCCTCATCTTGAAACCTACAAAATAGGTAACACTTATTATAGCTTTAATGGTGCTGTCTTTCTTCCTCTCATCGCATGCTTTGCTGGTTTCCCATTCTGCTGTTCTAGAAGGAGAGAAAGAGAGGCAGATGGAAGAGAGAAGAGTTCACAAAAACTGGAAGTTGATAAGGAAAAAAGCCTAGCGTTTATTGACAGCTTTCATTCATTTCATAAGAAAACAGAAATGTTTAACTTCCCCTTCTGAATGGCACACATAATCTTTCTGTTTCTCTGTCAAACGTTGGTTGTCTGAACACTGTGGGATCTTTCGTAACAAATCATACCATTATTCTGAATGCAAAAAGTGGATAAAGGCTGCAGGGAAGCTGAAAACTACAAAATGGTAAATACACTTAAAAGGAGCTATCCAGAAGAATACAAAGACAAAACACGCTCCGCATTGCTGTCTTCATGAGTTCGAACAACAGGCAAGAAGGCCTTACCACCCAAGCGCATCAAAATCACATGACCATGCAATCCAGTATAGAGGACATGTCCTTATCGATAGGCAGACAAGGAGATGACATTTCTACTTCTGAAGACAGAAATGTCGAGCTTTTGTTTGTCTTTGTATTCTTCGGGATAGCTCTTTTTATTTGTTTTTACCACTTCATATCAATATACTACTTGACCGTCCTATATTCAAATAACCCTATGCTTCTCTTTCCACGGCTTCCTCTGTGAATCTGGTGCAGTGTTTCCCCAAAGTTCCATCTCGTGTTCAAGCTGACTCTCGCCTTCATGGGGGTCACGGGCGTGTTTTCGAACCTCATCCCCATCATCTTCCTCATCATCGTCCCAGTCATCAGCGTGGTCATCATTGCTGCTCTTGGATTGAGTTATGTCTCGAACTCGTTTGGACAAGTCTTCTAGATATTGGTCTCGCATGGCATTCACCTGGATTTGTTGGGGAACAAAAGGGAAGAAAAAAAAAGGGGGGGGGGGGGGGGGGAGGAGGGGGGGAAAAGGGGAAGGCAAGA
>JBDFRD010579496.1:0-13918 GCA_039654405.1 Bullina lineata | reverse complement strand
AGTCTGTCTATCCTTCTGTCTGTCTGTCTATCTACATGGATATACCTACCCGTATGTCCAGCAACCTATCACGGATTACCCCCCCTCCCCCCCCCCCCCCCAGCACGGAGACCTGGTCCTGCTTCCTCCGAGACTGCGCCATCTTCCTCCTGGCTCGCCGACCTAACCCCAGCGTCCTTGACCTCTCCGACTCCATTGACCCCGAGGACCTGGTGCTGGACGAGTTCACGCCGTCCTTCGAGTCCATCGACGAGGAAGCACTGACCACTCGCCACGCCCAGCAAGATGACCACGGGTCATCCGTGCAGGTGGACAGCGGCCATGACGGTCAAAGAGCAGAGGTCAAGGGTGAGAAATGCCAGGAAGACGTGCAGACGTCTCCGACTATTCTGGAAGCCTTGAACGACCAGTTCCACCTGCAGACGGAGCCCAAACACGCCCACGGCTCGAACGGGAAACCGGAAACGGAAAACTGTCGGGAAATGGAGTCTGTACCCAAGGACAGAACGGGGAGTTCCCTCGAGGACAGCAAACCCTTGTCCGACACTCAGACTCAGGACTCGACCCCACAACCCCCGGACACTGAGCTCCGCGCTAAGGACAAACTCCCGTGGGAGGATGCTGGACATCGGCCGAAGCAAAGGTCATCTGAGGTCATCCCCAGGCGATCTCCGCAGGCGGCGCGGGGTCAAGGTCGGGCCGTTTCTCAGACGATCGGGCCGTCGTCCACACGACCTCCAGTGAAGCTGGTGGCGCCCCCTTACGGCGGACTTGTGACCAAGATGCAGCAAGGAGAGTGGCAGTGCTAGCAGTGCTGTCCGCCTAGATCTATCTATATAATATGTGTTTTATCTGTCTGTAATTATATGTTATGTGGCGCGGTGGCCGAATGGTTAGAGCGATGGACTCCTAATCCAAGGGTCCAGGGTTGTATCCGGGAGGTGACCATGTTGTGTCTTTGGGAAAGACACTTTACACTATTTTCCCTCTCCCCACCCAGGTGCGAATTCGGTACCGGCATATTCTGCTGGGGAAGTAAACCTACGACAGACTAGCGTTCTGTTTAGGAGATGAAGTAAAAATCCTCTGTTCCGCTTCACGCTACCGAAACCGGGATAAGCTCCGGCTCTATGGGCCTCATTGGCCTTGAAGGCACTTTACTTTTTTTTAAAGCTTATTTTTTATTTCAAACCAAGTTAATGTTTTTGATAGAGAACTGCATAAAGCTGAATGTTAAGCTGGGTACATGTATTAGAGTGATGATAATAAATAATCATTATTATTCAATTTGACAGAAATAAACAAAGCCACCACCCTAGAAGCAATAGTTGGTCTAGGCCACCACCACCACCACCACCACCAACAACAACATCATTTTGACACGGATTTCTAAGACATCCTGGCAAGGAAGTCCCGCAACTCTGCGGAAATTGTAGTCGATACAGTAGTTCGTGAGTTACAATATCCAACCTTTCAATATAATTATCGATATATTATTCAAACACTGCAAAGGGCAGAGGCGCAACACTAAAGGAGAGGCGCAGGCCTTGACAAATTTAAAGTAAAAGTTGGGTCCAATATGAACTATCATTTAACGTTTCGTTTTCGAAAGAAGGATTTTGAAATGTGCTTTTGGTTGATCTTTCCTATTGACCATCCATACATTTTGGAAACGCAAGGTCAACATTACGAACAATTGCCTTTCCTGGTACCGGTACGTGTACTTCACATTTCAATTCTTTTTTTTTTTCCACTTGATAAAGCTCCCCTTTAAAACACACATATTGGATGCTTTAAAAAAAGATATCGACTGTTGGGTTTATTATACATGTATTATCAATAACTTTAGTGGCATCTCTATGCTTTCTCTTTTTCACCTATTTGCCTTGTTGACTTCTATGAACAAAATCACTGGGGCTATGGACTTTCCCAGATACTCAAAGCCTGACCATTTTCGGCTTTTTTTTTGGATGAAAAGACAAAAAGAAGCGATGGAAACCGGGGACAAACCTACAAAGCACGTAAATCACCAAGCCAAGGGGAAGAAGCACTGAAAGTAAGCGGCGAAGTTAGAAAAAGGAAGCTCAAAAGCAGTATGGAATATTCATCCTAAGAAATGAAAGAAGGTAAGTAGTAAATCTAGATCTAGAATATAAGTCCTAACTGAGAAAAAGAGAAAATGGTAGAAATAAAAATCGCAGACCACCTGAATCGCAAAGAGCGCTGAAAAAATTCTAAACTCCTTGTTCGGAAAATAACACTGATCCCTTGTGTTCGAGCTTTGTCAAGTTGGGGCTAGATCTAGAATCTAGTCGTGATTTTGTAGCCAATGGGTCAGAGACAGTTTTCTTTGCTTGTGGTTTATATTATTTTTGTTTTTAGACTGAGTTTCAGATAATTCAACAACCAAAGACAGCTTTATAAAAACAAAAACAAAAACACGTGAAGTATCGGAAAAACCTCGATATATAAGTCGTAGGTATCGACAAGTTCTAAAGTTCTACTGAGAAAAAAATAATGCCCATCAGGCCAAAACAAGAAAGGAAGAATGACTGAAAACGTGTTCAAGTTTCAAACAACAAATTCGGCGTCTGATAGGTAAGTAGATCCTTCTTATTTGACAGACTCTGTGTAGATAAACCGTAGTTCTTGAAATGACTCATTGAATATAAATTCACCAAGAAACCCTCTCGCTCAGCCTCAGACTTCTACTCTTCTCGACAATCGGTTTAATAGTCTTAGTCAGCAGACCGACAACCAATCTGTTCGTTATTTTTATACTTTGTGAATTGTGAAACGCCTGAATACATGAACTGTGATGTAGATCTAGATCTATATAGATCTAGGTCTATATATATCTTATCTATGTATAGAATTGTTAGTTTGAACCATGCCTGATAGAAAAGCTGATAAAATGAATAAAAAGATCTAGAAAATCTAGAGAATCTAGAATCCAGAGCTAGTAGCCTAGTCTCTAGATTTCTAGATTCTAGTCCAGATCTATGCCAGACTTCAAAATAGATCAGGAAGTATAGCCTACCTGTATATTATAAGTATAAAATAATCATAGATATCTTTATATTATAGGCCTAATGATAGCCACAACAGACCTGCTAAAAGGGTTGATTCGTGAATGATTAAACGGAGTTGTCTTTTTGCGTTTTTCTTTAAATGAAAAGGAGCAGGGCAAGCAGGATGCTACAATTTTATCAATGAGATGTTTTTAAAGTTCCAGATTTTTTTTGCTTCAAGTTTTTTCTAGATCTACTTTAACTATCTCTAGATTAGATTTTAGCTTCTAGGTCTAGATCTTGAGGCTAGACTGCCTTTCTACTTTCTTTTTGTGCCAGGCTAAATCTGCCTTTCTACTTTCTTGTGCCATAGGCCTAGATTCTAGTTTCTCAAAACTTTTTCTCAGTGCATAGATTCTAGCAAAGGTACTAGAAAGGTGCTCAAAGGACAATGAGAAATGTAAGCTCCACTCACAGTATTTCTTTTTTCTGGAAATCATGAATTGCACCTAGATAATAATTATATTTGTTTTTATTGTAAAACATTTTGTCTCAATGCTGCAGCTTTAAAAAAAATAATGAACAGCTCTAGGTGATGCTTTGTTGTAAACCTGATATTTTTACAAGGTCTGTGATGCAGATAGATAGATAGATAAAGTATGGATTGGAGGGCCTTCTTTTTTCTGAAAATGAATTTTTTTAGGCACCCTCTATAAATAGTAAGGCAGGAAGGCTATTACTAGAATATATTAATTATAAATGTGTTGGTTCAAAGTTTTTTTCCTCAGACTACGGAAACTCTAGGAGTTGAGGAAATAATATGCTTTCAAAAACTGACTTCATTCACTGGTGAACATAGTTCTGTCATTGTTCAGCTTCCTAGTGTTCTGATTTAGTATTGATTTTAAGTGTTGGTTTCTGATGTTGAGTACTTCGCAGTTAAAATAATTTTGTTGCTATTGATGGTCAACTTTCTGATTGCTTTAAAAAGTGCAATGGGAAAAAACATCTTTATACATGCTTACATTTTTCCAGACTACAGTTTTGAAAAATACCTGAGGTAATGTTATAGTTCAATCAGTTCTTTTGGTCGGCATATTCTCATCAGTGACACCCCCTATCCTCACATTTGTTTTTACCCTGTTTCCACCTTACACTTGAAATTTGTACTTACATCAGAATTTTGTAGACTTGAACAGCTGTGTTTTATAAATGTAATGTCGTATGAAGCTCTTATCTATCATGAAAATAAAACTTAAACTTTTCAAATAAGTTTGAAAGAAATAATTAAAAAGGTTGTTTTATTATCGATCAGTTGTCTTTCTACTAAAGGTTACTTCTCAGGCTCTAAATTGGGTATAAAAAGACTGAATAACAATTAATAATTCCAACTGTGGGTAGTCGGGGAAGGGAAGTTGGTACCGAATGATCGTTAGTGAAGTTGATACTCTGCAAGATTTAAACTTCAGGCCAGGCGTAAGCATAACCTGTTTCTTTCATTTTAAATTTGTTTCTTTTTTTTTTTTTTTTATAGTGGGAGTGGTGAGGAACACGATGGAGAACAGCTGACACCAATAATTAACACTGCAGTGTCACCAGAGTTGCTGCCTAAATCTCCATCAAAGACCCCTAAAAGCCCTTCCAAAATAGGCCCATCCAAAAAGAAGTCAAGAGCTCCTCCTGGATCGTCAAAGCCTGAAGAAACGAGAGTTCTTCACACACATGGTCGAAGGACTCTGTACACAGCAGGAAGACCCCCTTGGTACAACAAGGAAGGACAGTTGAAGGATGCATTTGTTATAGGTAAGCCAAATCTGTGAACGTCCTAGAGAAAATGTTAATAAAAAAAAGTTTACAAGTGTAGCTCTTATTATATTGTGAAGCACTTGCAATGTCATTAAAAAAAAATTTTGTTGTTGTTAGTATTGGGTGGGTTCTAATGGTTGATGAGAGGAAGGGGGCACATTGATGAGTTATTTCTTTAAGAAGGGCGCTTCCCTAGTTATTATTCAGTTGCTTGTCAGGTTTGATATGGTAGGCTACCTGGTTGATGCATAAGTTAAACATGCGGTAATTTATTCAAACTTCAAACCTTCCTTTACTATCTTCAACAGGATTGTGTGGTGGCAGTGCCTCTGGTAAAACTACAGTTGCACGAAAAATTATTGAAGCCTTAGATGTTCCATGGGTCAGTTTGGTCAGCATGGATTCTTTTTACAAGGTATGAATGTCAGGAATTCTGCTGTGCATCATGTTTTACCTCACCAAGCATTAAATACATCTCCCTTCACTTTTGGTAGTTATGCTTTCTGATATTTGGGCGGATATTACACTAATTGTAACGTACAGTAGGTTTGGTATGTTATTCTCACAAAGGCTGAATAGATCTCTCTTAGATACAGATTTATCCTGGTGCTCTACCATCTTGTAACCTGGGCATGCAAGTCTACTGTTCTCAGTAGATTGTGTAAGTAACTTTCTGGACTATGTCTTGAACCTTGGCACACAATTTTTGTTCGAAAATGTTTTCCTTGACAATGTGAAGTATTGTTCTGAAGAAAGTGCCACTCATGAAATGCAGCTTGTGTGCAGAAAAGAAGTGTTTGAGGCACCATTTTTACCCCTTCACTATAATGATATCATCCTAGGCATTAATGCAACATAGTTATGGAATCCAAGGCATCTATTGGATGCATTGTTTTGCTAGACCCCAGACACAATTTTATGATTTTTTCAACCTTATATACCGTAATGGTTTGCATTTTCTGTTCCGGAACAAACTTGGAATTTTAGTATGTAATTTGTGGCATATGCCTTACCTTTTTGGAAAAATATGATTGTGTTTCAGTGCTCAACATTTCAAATTAAAAATTAAAGACTGAGTGTTGTAATTGTTGTTTGTGATGGATGAGGAAGAGGAAGAAGGAGAAGAAGGTCAAGAATACAATCTAGATTGTAGGTTGTTTCAAACTATTCAAACTGCTTAATAATTGGTCACACTTTATGTAACTTCTGTTATAATTGTTTTTATGTCAAGATAAAAGCATGGAAAATATAATATTTAAAACTTTGTACCATCCTATGTAAATTCATGTAGGTGCTGAATCATGAGCAACATGAAAGAGCCATGAGAAATGAGTACAACTTTGATCATCCGGATGCTTTTGACTTTGACCTAGTCAACTCCACCATTAGAAGACTTAAAGAGGGAAAGAGTGTCACTGTTCCCATCTACAATTTTGCCACTCATGCTCGAGAAAAGGAGAAGGTAATGCTGGAATTCTCACTTTGCAAGAAAAGTTAAAAAAAAAAAAGAGGCGTTGATTTAGTGAAAAAAATCAACACAATGCGTGATCTATAGACTATTAACTCATTCGCTTCCGTGAGCTAATTCTACTGCTTGAGAAAAGGTCTCTCTGTTACAGCAAGCCGATTCTACCGGCTCATAAAATCATCATATCCAGGCTGCTTGAAATGTAAAATTTATTGAGAGTGCTACCCGGTCAATTATGAAAACTGGCGCTCTTTTTCTGTGTTTACACGGTTGTGTGCATTGATTTTTAAAAATAATTTCTAGGAAAACTGTTTGTTTACTGTCACCGTGGAAGACGATTCATCAGGGGCACATCCCACACAACATAATGATGGAGACTTGTCATTAGTGCTATTTTTTCTTTCACTGCATATTTTCATTTCTCAATCTCCTTTTTTTAGCAGAACTAATCCAAAAACATCCTTGAAATTTCATTCTGTTTTATTACTTTCATTTTGGTTAGCTATACAGCAAAATTTGGAACTCAAAAGAGGGCGTGTCTGGCTGTGAATTTGTTCAAGTAGTGAATGAGTTAAAAAAGAGTGATACTTTTGCAGCTTGCCTAACAATTTTATGTCTTTGTTACAAGGATTAAGAGTTATAGTTTACAAAACATCTGACACAATCAATAAACTGTCCTTTAAATTTCCTGAAGCTTCTTTATCAGTTTTTGTAAGGCTAAATGATATATTATTTATGTTACCTTCTTGTCTATTACCTTCTACGCCCATAAATGCTAATTTTCAAAGCATGTGGCACAAGTCTCACTTACTGATTTTATGCATGAATCTCCAATGATACAAGAAAATCTCAACACATTGAAATACATATAATGTATGGTAACTTGGGTATTCATTATTCCTTTCAGAAAACAATATATGGTGCCAATGTGATAATCTTCGAAGGCATTATGTCTTTTGCAAATGCGGACCTTCTGAAGGTGTGTATTTTTATAAGGTGTTGAAGTCAAACCGTCAAATGCAGCTTTTTAACATTTTTTTTTAATATCAACTCGAAGAGAAAGATCCAATAATTTCTGTTGGAATATTTCCTTTTCATGTACTCACATTTATTGTACAATACATGTGAAATAAATATCAGTAATAAATAATGTATCCTTCATTATTGAATGGTGAAGTGACTGTAATTCTCACATTGTTTTCTTACTAATTCTACAACAGCTAAGTCCTCACCATTGTTGTAGACATATAAATCCTCTGGCATATCCTGGAAGTCCAGGTTGGAATTGTTTTTATTTATTTTATTCATTTATTTCTTTTTTAACATTCCGTCATGTTTTTTGTAGGCCCTCTTTTGGACATTATTTTTTGATGTTTAGAATAAATGTATTACAATGTTTAGCCTTCTCATAGTGTCACTATAAATTTGCATTCATAGATGTGTGTGAACTGAAAATTTAAATAATTCTTTTTCTCTTTGAGTTTTCCAGACGGTCCTCAATTCATATTTCTCTACTGATAGAATCTCCCTCTGTTAGTTGCTGAACATAAAGGTGTTTGCTCTGCTTCTCTCACCTTAGTTGATGGACATGAAAGTGTTTGTGGACACGGATTCTGACGTCAGGTTAGCTCGTCGGCTGAAACGGGACATTTCAGAAAGAGGTCGTGACCACAAGGGGGTGTTGAAACAGTACATGAAGTTTGTGAAGCCGTCATTTGAGCATTACATCGAACCATCGATGCAGTCTGCTGACATTATCGTTCCAAAGGGAGGAGAAAACAATGTAGCCATCAACTTAATTGTTCTTCATGTCCACAACCAGTTACAAGCTGTAAGTTCTACGCTAAAAGTTATTTAAAGTTACCAATTTTCATTTTGTGTTTTTCACTATGGTGACAAAATACATAACCTCCTTTAAAATGTGCGCGCTGTTTCCAACTTGAAGTAAATTCATGATAATTAGGTACCACATCTATTGATATTTTTGTAAGTTCAGGTGAACATGCACTGAGAATAAATTATACTTTTGTTTATGGGTTTTTGACAGAATTTTATGAAATTAGGTGGAAAATCTTTTTTCCTCTGTCATTGATATGGTTCCAGTGTCCATTGTCATGTACTAGATTATAGTAGGAAAAAACTCATGCTTTCTCTCCGGCACTCAGTAGAGTCATCTTCCGAATAAAGATGCTTTTTTGTGAATTGTGGACAGCAAACTTATTTAGAGGCAACAGAAGAAAGAAAATTTGATTTTGTGGGTAATTTCTATTTAAGTCACTAGATAGTCTGCCTCATAATTATCATAACTCTACTGATTTTTGAAAGGTGATTTTTTAGTGCCTGTCAGTATATTTGTTTTTCTTTATGAGCATACTGTGCTGACTGCACTTGATGCTTGATTAATGGATGTAAGTTATAATTATTTATGTTTCTTCTGGTCTGGGTAGGGAGAAGAAACATCATGTAAAGTGCCTTTCCTAATTTTAGAATGCTGGGACAAGCATGTCTAAGAACTGAACCCTTGGCTATTTGGTAACCTGTTTGGTTATGATGCCACTGTCTTATCTTTACATAAAAGAAAAGAAATTGTTGGTCAGTTTAAACCATTTTCAATCTTGTACGTTATGATGACAACATTTGTGTCATAGTTTGTACAAGTGCATGTTACACTGTTACAATATAAAAAATGTACACACCACAAAAAGGATAGCAAGGAAATAAAGTACAATGGGAAAGAAGTGAATTTATCGATGTTACAAATACTTTACTTTTAGTAAGTACAATACACATTTGATCAAAGCACAGTGGCACTTTTATATAATCATGACAAAGTGAAGGCTGCTAGAAATACATTTTTGTGTACATTTTAGAGAATATTGAAAGAGTTTTCGCTTGGTCAAAGTGACCTTTTGAATGTTAAACGTTCAACCTAACAATTTCGGTACTAGTAATGGTGGATTTTGATAAGCAACTTTATCACGTACAAGTGCCTTCCACTTCCCATGTTTGAATCCATAGTGTAAAACTCACACCAAAGAATCTTCTAAATACATTTTTCATATACTTCAAAGCTCAGAAAACAATGTTAGTCTCTGTAGGAATTAAAAAAAACGCTTTTGAAAATTAGGCCTAAAGTGACACTTTTGACAGTATGTTTTGAGACTTAGTTCATATGTATTAATCATGTCAATCATGTAATAGAGCAAATGATGTCTCTTTTTGAATTTTTCACCGAAATGTTTGTTTTCGAATCAGTTACCACATACCGTTGTGTTTCACCACAGAGAGGATTCAAGCTCCGAGGTCAGCTGGTGCAGTCGTGTCATAATGGCCAGCCCATGCCAGATAGTCTTCATACTTTAGAACAAACACCTCAGATCTTGGGCATACATTCCTTTATTAGGTGGGTTTTTCTTTCCTCTCCTGAATAAGTGTTCTAAAACAGGGGTCGCAGCACTCTAGAATCTCCTAAAATCTCCGAGAATTTTTCAGTTTCTCCTAAAATCTCCTAAATATTTGGCAGACTTACCAACTACTGATATAATATACTAATTTTCATAGGCAAAATTGCGAAACCAGACATGGACGATCACTGGGCAATCGGACGGGTAATCGAATGAAGTATCGAAGGATTTAAGAATTTTTTGAAAACCTAGAAAACCTCCTAGAATCACCTAGATATTTAAAGGCCCATAGTGCTACGGCTCCTGTTCTAAAAGTTGTATCAGTTGTAACTATAAGTTTGGACTATTCTGGTGTAACCTTGATTTTTAGGTGTATGCCTTATTTGACTTTATGGAAAAGTGTTGATACTGTTTAGTGTTTAGGCATCAAATGGTTAATACTGTGACTCGGTGAATCAAGGGAAACTTTATGTGTTATGAGGAAACTTTATGTAAGGAACAGATAGTACGTATCTGTGTTATGCACACTTTTTTGTTTTTGTGGAAAATCAATGAAATTAAAGCATTTACCCTATTTTCAGTAATTTTGGTGGTAATTAGCGGATCTCTTGAATAAATCATTTCTTCAAGTAAAGAAAAAATAAATCTCGCCTGTTTTGCAGTGATGTGGATCTAGCATTTTGAAAGTTCACTGGAATGCGCTATCTTGATTGTAGACTATAAGAATCCATATATCTTGAATCACTGAAATCAGCAATAAGTATTAAGATTTAGTATTAAAGAAGTGAGTTTGAATAAAGGCTTCTCTTTGTCCCACAGAGACAAAGAGACGACCCGAGATGAGTTCATTTTCTACTCCAAACGCCTTATGAGACTCCTGTTTGAGTTTGCCTTATCTTTACTGCCCTTCAGGGTAAGTTTGCTTGGAACAGACAAGGTCCCGGGATTCATATCTGATTTGGGAATATGATGAGTACATAATTGTTTCTCTCAAAGTGGTGGTAACCCTTATTTCCCTCCCAATACACACAGTGTAGGGAGTTCAGGTACTGGCAATTCAATTGTCCTTTCTAAATAAAACGTAAACTTCCTTCAATTCCTATGAGCTTAGAACCAGATGTTATTCCCAATTTCAATAGCGTGAAGCGGAAAAGATGATTGTTACATCATCTCCTACACAGGGGACTAGCCTGTCGTAGGTTTACTTCCCCCAGTAAAATATGCCAGTTCCTGGGTGGGGAGAGAAAAAATAGTGCAATGTAGCTTTCCCAAGGACACAACACAATCTTTGCTGGATTCAAACATAGTGCCACCTTCCTCACTAAATAATGAAAAGATAATTGGTTTGCCTCAAGTCTTAGACAGGAGTGTTCTTGGTCATTACTTTTAAATTTTTTTTAAAACGTAGATTATGTTAATTAAAGGAGTAGCTCAGGCTGACAGAATTTACCTAAGTTTGAAAACACTTTCTTTGGATGCTTTTTTTTTCTGTTAACCGTTAACTTTCTTAATCACAGTTAGGTAAAATTGGCCATGATGTTTTAAAGGTTGTCATGAGTAGAGGTAAAACGAAATTTGATAAACTTATACATATCCTTCTATTAGTTAATAACGCAGGATGTCACTGAAAATTGACATCATTTGAAATATCAAGTTGGTAGTCCAGCTCCTGCCAAACGCTGTAGCATGTCTTGTGTAACATTCTCTACCACCCCAGTTATTCTCTGAATAACTTAATTCAACTTAATTAGTTTTTACACATTTTGTTAAAATTTGAGATCATTTCATTAAGAATTGGCTATCTTATTAGAATTCAAAGTGATGTTTATGGTTTTGGGGCACCCTGTATAATGAATAAAAGTACAGCATTGTAATGACTTTTCATTGTCTACGTGATATTGTCATAGAGAATTAAAACAATTTAAGCTTTATTTTCTTTGAATTGTCTCAGAGAGATGTAACCACTTTTCTTCACCCCCCCTCCAGGAGACTGTTGTTGAAACTCCTCAAGGCATTCCATACACAGGGACTCGAACCGCTGCTGACAAGGTTTGCTAACTCTGCATGTGGTTTTCTCTGCTCACTAACACTGCATCATTATTATACATTTTTGTGTTACAGATACACATTTCATTATAAAAAGATGTGTTCTATATTATTGTTTTTATTTTTTGTCTTGCATTAATATCGGATCACCAATAAGCGTGAAGATTTAGCATTAAAGAAGCTATGAATAAGGCTTACGTGGATGAACTGATGTGTAGGACTATCTTTATTTCCCCCATCCCTGTTACGTTCTTTGAACATTATGCTGGATTATACATAATTTATATGTTTGATTTACTCTTTGATTGTGACTTTGTATAATTAAGTTGACATAAGCTCACTCACAACTGCTTGTTTATTTCATTTCTTGTTGATAAGAAAATAGTAGAATTAATTTGTCTTTAAATGGAGAGATTAGTAAGATCTATACAGTTTGAGATAGTTACTCTTAGAGCAAGGAGATTCGTCGAATCAAGTACAAGTCACCAAGGCTGAAAATGATGCGGCTGGTATTGGGTAGGAATGTAATCACCTCAAGATTTAGTAACAAGAAGAATCAAAAGAAGAAATAAAACAAATTTCTTTTGGACTTGCAGATTGGCTACTTAATTTTCCTTGTCAAGAATTTTTGCTTGTTTCCTTGTTTTGTGTATGAGAAAAGTTTCAATTGGAGGAGTGTGGAAACATTGGAATAGAAACATTTGTGTGAACTGAAAGTAGAATTATTTTCTTGCTGGCTCAGTGGCAGAGCTTGTAGAATGAGGACTCTGAATAAATAGGAGTACGTTTCAAATCACTGGAAAAATCTGTGTCTCATATCATCTGTTCTTCTTCTTACCTCTGAAACCAACACAACGCTGTAGTTATTTGATGGATATAGGCCTTGATGGAATTTGACTTGTTTTATTTTTCTTCTCATGGTCAGTTTCCAATGTTGTTTCCTTGTAGATTGCTGCTGTGTCCATTCTGAGGGCAGGTGAGACAATGGAGCAGGCAGTGTGTGAAGTGTGCAAGGACATCACTATTGGGAAAATTTTGATTCAAACCAACCTGGACACAGGGGAGCCCGAGGTAGGTTAACATGTAGAGCAAGTACAGTGGTCTCCGCTTAAGAACCTGCCCCTTTGGGGACAAGATGACCGTGTTCTTAGCCAGAGTGGGCTCTTAGACGGATTTCCAAGAAAAATGATGTTTGCAATTGAACAAGGCAACTCAGACTGGGGGTTGGGGGGCACTAACACATTAATAGAGTGTCATCACTGACCAAATCAATTTGTGATTGGCTGACTTAAATTTCAAACGCAATCAAAATTATTCACTGCCAGACTATACCTGTGTGTTACGCAAAACAGTACAAGACGCTGGTGGCTCCTTTCCGTAAAATCTCATTCGAAGACCCATCTTGGTTCTGATCCCTCGCTGAGACGCCACTTCCACTACGTAGATCAAAACAAAGAGCAGTGTTTCATCATGATATGTGAAGTACGAGCGGCTGGACAGGGGTGAGACTACGTTGTGGGGTCACACGATGTCGAGACTATGGGGAGGGGGATGTTGAAAGTGTCGGTCAGAGAATGGGGCGGGACACAACAAGAAAGCGTAGTTAATTTTGACTGGTCTAAGATGCAGGTAGGGGATAGAGCTGGATGGGCATGCTTTGAGTGATGAGAGTGGATAGGCTTGGCCTGCAGAACGCATCAAGGCAAATAGGCCTAGGGGGAATGGGACATAGAGAATGGGGCTTTGCTTTCCACTGCGGCTAGTGCCTAGCCCTAGAACAAAAGCAGGGCGGCTGACAGCATTTCTTGTGGTTTAGGTTTCGGCTAAGAAGACCATGTCCTTAGGAAGCTTTTGTACTTGAAAGAGGGTTCTTACGCTGATAAATTATACAGAAAAAAAATCGATTTCACGAGAATAATGGGCTCTTAGGCGGCAAACACTTAGGCAGAGACCACTTATTCTAGGAACTTTGCTTTTGAACTGTAAAAATCAAAATCATTTACTTTTAACATATGAAAATGACATGGTCATAGATAGAGTTAAGGAAGGATTCCACGGACAGATTATGCTGGAGAAAAGGGGCCCTATGTTCCTCATGGGAAGAGGCAGCTCACACAGAAGACAGACAAAAAGCTAAAAGAGTAAGCCTACCCAGAGACAAGAAATTTACATGCAGACAAAAA